>WEIS01079511.1:0-18965 GCA_013389965.1 Todus mexicanus
GGGAAGGGCTGGAGGGGAGGGAGGGAGGAGGAGAGACAGAGAGAGAAAGGACAGAGGGGAAAAAGAGAGAGGAACTGTGCCCTGAAATACAAGAAGGGATAAGCATATGCAATAAGCCATAAAAGCATTCTGTTAAACATTACCTTGTGAGATAGCGATGTTTAGTGCCGAGAAGCAACAGAAAATTCACAAAACACACACCACCACATATAAAAATAAGTATTTCACTGTAAGCTCTTGCAACACAGAAAACGGCATGGATGAGCTCCATTTTAGGAAGCTTTCTTAAATGTTTAAGAACTTAGGCAGGTAATTAAGACTTTCAATCACAGTTTTTCCATTCTCTGAAACATTTCTGAATGTCAAGCATGCAGACTATGCCCAAGCCTGAGCGCAGACGCTCTGAACTCCAGAGATCCCAAACTAGCCAAGCTGAAGTTCACTTTGTACCAACTGAGACCCAGGACCTGTTGTATTGTTTAAACAGTACACAGCTCTGGCTCAGGGACACCAGCCCTAAACCATCAGGGGACAGTTCTGAAGGCCAATTTGTATGTAGCCAGTGCCTCAGAAATGCCTTAATTTCACCTCCTTTTCGCTAACATACACAGCACCCCTGAAGAACACTTCATCCACAGGAGTGATTTGTGATGATGAGCTTATCTTACACTTGGTAGTAAGACAGATGACTGGTAGCAGTTTAAAAGAAGGATCACAAGTTTCTAAGCTCATCAGCAGTTTTAAAGATGAGAGAAGGTGTCCACTGTTGCTTCATTACCCCATTAGTTCGTTTTAGAGTTTTCTGTAGTTCTCATCATTAAAAGCTACTTCCAGTATGTGACTGATAAATCTGACTTTGAAACACATAGAATTTTGTACTGGTCCATCACTGTCAGTACAGAAAAGTAAACAGGTATAGGCAGTGCAACAAACGTGATATTGCCATAAAGTACAAATTGATTTACACACTAGGGCAACTGCTTTTCTTCTCATTTATTTACTTTTTTAAACATAAAGGAAAGAAGCAGTAGTCTTGTATACCAAATAAATACAAAGCACAAGATGACTTTTTCTGGATTCCAAAGCTCCCAGTCAGGAGAAGAGAAACTAAGCCCAAAAACCAAATCTTTCAGCTGTCAGTTGGTCCGGCTTATTCTGGTATGAAGTGCTGAACTATCTCTGTGGAACATCGCTGCAATGTATCATTCGAAGAAACAAAAGAGATTCCATCCACTGCTTATAAATAACTATTTCAAGTCACATTTTACCAACCCTGTTAACTTTACTTTCATTACAGCACAATGTAAGGTATGCTTCAGATTTAGCAGGTCAGGACATTGTGTAGATCACAAGATAAAGCTCTGACAACTCTGTTCAGAACTGCTCTACCTTCCCTACATAAACAGATACATGTGCGTCCCCTCCCCTTGACATTTAGTCAAAAGACTTTGAATCTTTGGGCCAATCCCTCCGCAGAAGTTCAAAAGCAGACCTCATTCCTGAGCTCACTGCTGGCCTTGGGAACAGGAAAGTGAAGCTAAGAGTAGGAAAAAAAAGCCAAGGAATAAAATCCACCCACTTGTACACACAAATGCCGAGCAACTACTTACAAACACAAAAACCCCAAACCCTGAAATTAGCACTGCTGGGATAGCAAGCTAACAAGCCTGCAAGGAAGGAAGGTCTGCTGCACAGGCTGTTGCCACTTTGTTTGTTTTTCCATACACTACAACTACGACTTGCAAGACCAATCTATCAACTGGGAAGACAAACACAAATTACACACACCAAGAACATCAATCTGTTGGTGTCATGAAATACTATAGTCAGGCTTTATTTCTTCTTTCAGAGAAACGTGTCTACGTACCACACACACACACCAACACCCTCCCCTCACGCACACTCCTCACAACCAAGAACTCAACGCGCCATCATTACCACGTATGCGTCACTTCATCCTCAGCCGCAGCCCACATCCCTGCAGATGCCCACTCGAGGCCACACCATTCCTGCAGCAATGACCTCCTTACTTCCACTCTCCTAGCTGGCTCCACCCCGCCTCTGTCACCACCATGCCTCCAAGCCGCAGCTCTCTACGCACGCTGCCAGCCTGTCACATCTCTTCTGGATCACCTGCAGGCACTCGGGGCCTTTTCCTGGCCACCGCCATCCCACAGATGCAATTTAAAGGCCACTTCTTCTCCCTACTCCTCCCCTTTCTGTCTGCTGGTGCTTCAGCCCTGCTTTCTCAGAGATCCACAACGCTTCTGCTTCTTCCAGAAGTACCTTCACCTCCTCCTCCCTCTCAAACCTGTTTGGGCCCATCATGACTAATTCTTCCATTTCAGTTCTCCCTTGCCAGCGCAGCTTCAGTCCCCACTCACTAGCTCCCTGTTTGCCAGGACGTTTCAGCGCAAGATCAAGTGCCTCCTTCTTGCCCTTTCCATCCTCTTCCCTAGAAGATGCCCATTCTTCAGGCTTTTCATAGAATTATAGAATCGTTTGGGTTGGAATGGACCTTAAAGATCATCTAGTTCCAACCCGCCTGCCATGGGCAGGGACACCTCCCACCAGACCAGGTTGCTCAAGGCCCCGTCCAGTCTGGCCTTGAACACTTCCAGGGAAGGGGCATCCACAGCATCTCTGAGCAATCTGTTCCCGTGTCACCACCCTCACTATAAAGAATTTCTTCCTAGTATCTGGTCTAAATCTACCCTCTTCCAGCTTAAAGCCATTACCCCTCATCTTATCTCTACAAGCCCTCATAAAAAGCCCTTCCCCACCTTTCTTGTAGATTTCCTTCAGGTATTGGAAGGCTGCTATAACGTCTCCCTGGAGCTTTCTTTTGTATCTTCAGTTACTAGAGAGCCATCTCTGGCCACCAAGCTCATAACTTGATCCGCTCTGGTCTATTCAAGTCACTGCTGCTAACAGCATAGTGCTCTCCCAAAAATCACAGCATTCCAACACCCAGGTCCAATGCCTACTATGTTAGATTCAGATGCCATTCTTCTTAAAGGACCTCCACAGTCCCACCCTCCTCTCTTTTGTGTGGGCAGTGATTCACTCTCCCTAATGCATCTTTTATACTGCTTCCCCACTTACAACCTTGTGTTTCAACACTGCATTTAGAACAAGTTTTTCATTGGTTTTTTATTCATTCTTAAAAATATATTTTCCACAAGTGACTCAAAATTGTTTTCCAAAACAAAATCCATCACTTGGTTTTGTTGTTTGGGGTTCCCCCCCCCCTCAATGCATAATACGTGTAGTGCATATTGCTGTGTTCTAATTGGTATGTATATTCCTCAAGGCAGGGACTTGAGAACTTTTATACACACTCTTTTATATACTTTTATACAGTGCCAAGTGTTTTGAGTTCAAATAATTTCTAAGTGCAAATTATCATTATAAAGTCAAGATTCACCTTTTCAAAGAGTTAAAGTCCTTCTTTTCATCAGACACAGAGCCAGGAACTGCAATTCTTTCCCGTGAGCCCCAAAAGTAAACTTATACCCTCTTGTGCCTACCCAAAGTTCATCTGTTAGTGAACCAAAAGGACCATCAGAGAGTAAAGAAATGAACAAAGCATAAATCACATGCCACTGACCTCTTGTCTCTCTGCCTTTCTGAAACACAGGTCTCCAGCCAATTTTATCCATTTATAGGACATTAATAACAACAATCAAGAAGCATAATGAGAAATAAATTTCAAGTGCCACATGCCAGCAAAGGAAAGACTTCTCTCTCCATTTCTTCAAGTCACAAAGAATTGGAAAAAAGTGGCTTATGCAGGACATCAAATTAAAATTGCTAGCGGTGAGTCTCACTTAAGTGAGGTATTCCTCTTACAGGGGGTTAGTCTCGTCCTATATCTGGGACTACAAGTCTGATTTAAAAGTTTTCCAAACTCACTTTCCTTCCGGCACACTCATGCTGCTTTATATCACACCTTTTCCCATCTCGCAAATACAAATAAACTCCTTTACTCTTCAGGGTGATGCTGAAGTGAGCAGATTTTTGACCAGAGAATCACAACATAACTGTGACTCTTTAACTTCGAGAGCAGAATTTGAGCTACACCGCTAAGTCCTTAAACCTGTTACACAACAAATAAGCATGGATTACAGCATGGCCGGTTCATCATGGGATGTTTTGTGATGCTATTCCTAACACGCCAATGCCGTTTGTCTTAGCCACATACGTAAGAACCATTCTATCTTTCATTACGCATCTTTTTTATCACTCTCACTTTTCCACAGCTCACCCACTCATTGCTCACCTGACTCCCTATTTAATACACTTTCACACTGTAGAGAGTGCTAAATAATCATGAGGTAGCAGCACAGTATTATACTTGCTCAGTATAGAAATGACTGCTCATGCTACAGCCACTCGACGCTTCTTAGTATCAAAACAAACCATTTATGACTATGTGTTATCTTTAATACTCCATGGTTACTCCACTTGCAGCACTAAACACAGAGCGGACAAATAAAAAGAAGCAATCTATGCCAAGGAGGTTTTTATTTCAGTAGAAGTATTAAGCAAAACTAATCAAAAATGCCTGCCTAAAAGCACATTTTTAGGCAGGTGTAATCTAGTTTTGGCAGGTTTACAATAGTCAGCTACAATGTTTGCTAATACTTTAGAGGATTTGGGATTTTATTTTTTTTAAAAGAGGTTTAGATAAACACACCCGGTATTTGCTTCCTTAGGTAATGGGTGCATTTATCAAAGTCACTGTTCATAATCCGAAGAGAAGATTTCCTCAGAAGAAAAAGCTTGCCATATGAAAAAAATAAATAAAATCACAGCCTCACAACTTGACTAACAATAAAAAACACATTCTTGAAAGGAAAGCACACACAGCATTACTACTACTGTGTACGGGGTCACAAGTACAGCACTTTATCTGTAATCATGTATTTTCTATACATAAGGAAATTTTTTTCAAAACCCCCACATATCAGGCTTGTAATCAAGTACAACTCTTTTCAACATCACAACTCTTAAAACACAGCTTTAATACTAAATGATAGGTATCATTCCTCATTCCATCACACATCTCTTTTGACAGGCTTTCAAGTACCTCCTGAACTTCCTGCATGTGATTAATTCCGTTAACGTAAAAAGTCAAGGTCTGACTTAAAAACACCATCCCAAACCAGGTACAGTTAAAACTTACATAGAAAACAGACAAAAAAAGAGATGATTATAACACTGTCAACTCAGAGGACTACAGCTCATGAGCGAACCACTCAAATATCATGATACATACAAAGATTTATAGGAGAAGTTTTTGAACATAACTTAGCTGTAGATTCTCTTACTTGCCTGTTCAGCATTTACAGTACGCCCAGTCATGTCTCAAGCTTCTTCCAACAACTATGAAGCCAAGGAACTCTGTTTTTGCAGGCTTACATCTTGTGCTTTGCAACCACCGTGCTGCAGGAAAAAAAACGGCTTTGGGAAATGATCCCTATCTTCTCCACTGGCAAAATCATAAGTAGGAACTCCATAACGGGAGCAAATAGATGTAATCCTTGCCTCCTTCGCTTCACCCGTAAAACACTCCTCGGAAGGCTACAGCAGCTTACATATAAACATCTAATGCAGAGGGACAAAATAATCCCTCCACATACTCATTCAGTGGATGGTCAAATGTACAGAGCACGCAGAGCCTCTACCTACGCCAATAGATTGACGTGTAATTAAAAAAAAAAAAAAAAAGGAAAAAGAAAAACTATTTTATTTGGTTTGGAAAAATATTTAAGTATATAACGTTTGAAATCCAGTTCATAAATATTTTCCTTAACGCTTTCAACTAGACTACACAAAACTAAGATCGCTAAAGACAAAATACTGTGTTAAAAAACATCTTTATTTGATGAGCCTGCATAATCATAAAAAGATCAAGGTACCTGCTGACAACCAGCCAGTGCCATATACTCCTTGGCCCCAGCTACCTCTCCTGCAGGACAGAAGTCCTTTGTTATATCTGCCAGGTGCCCTGTGGTGCAAATGTGGCACAAACATTGCAAGACCTTGAATGGTACTAAAAATACCTTGATCTTCTGCCAGAATGTTTCTAGAAATCCATAACTCTGAATAGAAGTAGAACAAATGGTGATAATACTATTGTAAGACAATACAGCTCCAAGGGAGCAGATAAACCCCACTGAGCCTCACTGAGTTTGTCATTTGTAAAACTGGGTCTGTCTTGGGTACAACTAAAGGCAGCTGCAGCATCTGCTAACACCGAAACCAGTAAGGGAAAAGGATTGAGTTGTTCCAACTCAAATTATTAGGTATCCTGTAGAAGAGATGTCAACACACCAACCCTCTGAGACACACCAATAACGTCGGGAATTAAAAGGTCCAGATTAGCATCTATTTCACCATCTTCTTCTCCAGCATATCATCACCTGCAAACTTGTGACAATGACATTCCTCCATATGCTGCAGACTACCAACCAGAGGTACAAAGAGTGGTCTCATGCTGCTACCTAGATGCTTCCTCATGCTGTCAAACAAGGCTGGTCCAGAGTCTGAAGCAGTGTTTGGTTACCATGAGGCTCCACCATAGAGCAACATGGTACCTCTTGCACGAGGTAACTGCTCTTTAGCAACTCCATTACAGCAATTTTCTATAGCTCTTTTATTCCTTGAGGATTTCATCTCATCTCAGAGCTAGCGGAGAGATCACCGGCTCACAGGTGGTTTAGGCAAGCTCAAGGCTTTTTTTATTACAAACTGTGAGTCATGTTCTACCCTGACTCAGACAAGTGTCCATCCTGACTTACCACACCAACTTTAGCAGAGTCACTACAGACATACACCTGCATGAAAAGGGAGACACCAGCCCTTCAGTTTCCATTTTCAAGGGCAGAGCTGCCACTTGTCTTCCTTATACATTTGAAATTACTTCCTTTTGCACCAGACTTCTTTTTAAACCCTGCCTGAGCCTATGAGATGCAGATCAGTTGGAAACCAAGATGTCCAAAATTATAACAAAGTTCCCAGTTTACCTGGCACCTCACCACAACCTAACTGATTCAAATGAGGCTCATCATTTCCAAATGGACAAACTCGTGAAAGAAAAGCTCATCCAAAGCTGAGAAATAAAAAAGACACAGACATGACCTCTGGCTTAGGAAGTCACTGAGCTGCAAACTGGTCAGGAGGAGCTATCACCAAGGCTTGTCCCACTTCTCATGCTCCTTCCCCAAGCAGCTACCACCATGCCCTGTCAGAGGCACAATACCAGAGTACACGAACCTCCAGTCTGACCCAGTTCAGATCCTCACATGTTCCCATGACTATTTATAACAAATCTCAACCCACCTGCTGCTGTACAGGAAAAGGCTGAAGGCTTCCCCACGTACAGGCCTTACAGCCCAGCCACCTCCAGCTGAAAGATGGGGAGTCACTTTCATGTGACCACAGAATTTCAGGGCAAGCCTTATCTTTCACGGGGAGTGGTAAAACAACTGGCGCTGCAGCCACCCAGTGCACAGCCAGCATCTCCGGCAGAGCAGTGAGAACACGCCTCGCCAAGGTAAAGCTAACTCCCTTCCCAGCCTTTTTATGAACATATGTGAGAGGTCAACAGTCTCCAGAAAAGCTGACAGCACAACTTTAAAGCTGGGAAGGCAAATAGTGTTTGCTACCTGGGACATTTGGGAAAAAAAAAAAAAAAAAAAAGGCTCTAAAAACGCACATATCTCCTCCCACTCTGCTACCTGCCCTGTTTCTGAGTCACAACTCCCCACCTCACAGGCTGCCAGGAACATGGTCACCTTCCTTACTGCAAACCAGACAATGTTGCAGCTGCCTGCAAGGAGTTTTAGAGCCATCTTCCTTATGCCTCCATTGAATGGACTCAAGTGACTCAAGACAAGTGTCTTGTACTCAAAGGGGAGGAACAGAAATCCAAGTGAAAAAACATACATAATTAATTGCAGGGATTTTGTTGTCTTAAGCAATGACATTTTAAACCAAGTCATAAGTTTCAAAGGGTCTTCAGTACCCAAACACCATCAGATTTCTTGCTACCATGAAGAAGAAGAGGACATGATCAGTGTGTTTTGCACATATACGCTCACACCCACCAGCCTTCACAGTTTTCACTGTATGACCCATAATTTCTCTGTTTGAAACAGTGAAACTCATCTGTGGAGATTTTGCGGCTAACAAGCATTTGATTTCACTTTACAGCAACGATACAGCCATCGTATTACAAACACCATCAAACAAAACTTGAATTATTTTCTAAGAGTCACTTGATAGCTATTAATGAAGGCAAACTGTTTAGGGAAATCCTGCCAAAAGAAAGGAATGACCAGATGTGTATCAGTGCAGCAAGGTCTAATTTAACTGAGTAACAACTTTAAATCATTAACTAACAGTTGGATCCATCTATTATCAACATTCACCCCAACAGTCATTTTTCAAGTATTTCTCCTAACCCAGAATCTATATAAGCCCTTGAAAAAAGCAGTTTAGAAACCATGCAGTGCATGTAAATATCTGAATAAGAGAAAGAGCAATAACTTTAAAGGCTTTTCCATTGAAACCTCACATTGTTTTCGGTAACTTCTATTAACCTCTCTTTACAGTTTTTTCAGGGTTCCTAATGCTTCCTGCAGCCCAAACCAAAACAAACTGCAGAGATGTCAGAAAGTTAGAGATGCGCACTTTAATTACCCTACCTTCCTAACGTTTGTCATCTATATTAACAATGCAAATGAAAACAACACATGCAAACGCGGGGAATTGCTGGCAAGCCTGTCCCCTTTGCTGCCACTCCTGTGCGGGAGCAGCTGAGGAAGGCGGCGAGCTCTGTGGTACAGAGCTATTGCTAGGCTAGGAGAGACCACAGAGAACTACTTGGATCACAAAACCAACCATGTACAGTCCAGTTTAATTTAACTGCACAGTGCAGGGCTTCAAGAAGACTCACGTTTTATGCTGGTATTATTAGATCGGTATTTTTNACTAAATCATAGCTCTTGACCCATCAATTCTAGCACACAGAGATTTCCTCAGAGTGTTATGATTTTTTTTATTTGTAATTATTTGAATCGCTTATCTAAAGAAATACAACCAGCAACTGAAAAACTATGTGCAAGGTTTTAATTGTTCTCTTAGTGTCTTTCCATGAAGCTTGTTCTGACATTTTTTCATCCAGTCAAGAAAAGCAAACATGTGTCAAGGTCAGAGAGAAATAGTTGGTTCTTGTTTCATCTGAATTCCAGTTCTGGGCAACAAAAAAAGAAAAACCAGCAATTTAAACAGGAAACTGGCTTGATAATTCTGAATTCATCTTTTCCATGAACGGAGAAGCAACACGCAGCAAGTCTGCCTGCTTCTGCTTGTTTCATCATTGAGGGAAAGAAAAAAATAAATAAATAACGCCTCAGATTTGGTCTTGCTGGAGAAGATCTGCAAGCAGCAGCTGGTTTAATAAAGCTACTCTTCAGTGAAACATGTGAGATGTAAATTGCAGAGCAAAACAGTGGGTTACTTTCCTAATACTACAGTGATTGTTTCTGATATGAACTGGAGTCTTTTGTCTTCAGAAATATTTTGTACAAACCAAGGGCAAGTGCCTCCAGGTCACCATTCCTTGTCATAGAAGCTAGTGTAGTTTCAGTGACGCTGCAAGCACACAGTGGCTTTACTTTGGCTGACCTAGAGTTTAATGGCTGCAATAGGTTTTTAAAAATCAATTTTACTAGAGTAAAAAGTCATTTTATGATATACACCATTCATATTTGGTACAAGATAACAGAGTGTGCACAATCATGAGGACATTTCCTTAAAATCTGAGCCACTATAGCAGTGATTTACAGCAGGAAAAAAATAATAATTTCTAAAACCAGGGCCATCAGTTTATCATAAGAACAGTCGAAACAGACAAGACCGATACCCCAAACTTGTCCTCCCTCTCTACTTTGCCATAGTGAGGCCACATCTGGAATATTATGTCCAGTTCTGGGCTCGCCAGTTCAAGAGAGACAGAGAACTAGGAGAGGTCAGTGGAAGGCTACAAAAATGATGAGGGGACTGAAGCATCTACTTCCGAGGAAAGATTGAGAGACCTGGGGCTGTTTAGTCTGGAGAAAAGACGACTGAGAGGGGATCTTATCAGTGTTTATAAATATCTAAAGGATGGGTGTTGAGAGGATGTGGCCAGACTCTTTTCAGTGGTGTCCACCGACAGGGCAGCAACAGGACAAGGAGCAATGAGCACAAACTGGAACACTGGAAGTTTCATCTTGAACATAAGAAAATACTTCTTTACTTCTTCTCTAGACAGATTCGAAGCCCATCTGGATGTGATCCTGGGCAACCTGCTCTGGATGACTCTGCTTTAGCAGGTGGGTTGGACTAGACGATTTGCTGAGGTCCCTTCAACCCCCTACCATTCTGTGAAGCTGTGAACCTCAGAAGGTGCAAAGTAATTCCAAAGCAGGCAATAGCATTCTTGTCCAAAAAGGTGACTTCTTGACTTCATGCTTTAAAGTAGCTTATGCCATAAGCCATATGTCATAACCTCTCTATTAGTTAGCCTGAGCTGTCATGTTTTACTCTGAAAATATTTTGGTATAGTGAGTTCCACAGATGAAATGTCTTTGAGAGGTCAGCTCTTCCTTCACTCAGACACACAAAGATGTCTCTTTTCACTCACACATCGCTCAGACTTCACAAACTGATACAGGCAGCATTGGTTTCGAATGTAAGTTCAGTGTAATATGTTGGTTAAATAACCTGAGCCTAAAGCAACTTTTCCTCAGTCCCTACATTTATCTCGAAAGAGACGTTAAGCCAGTTTTACAATACAGTAAGTTTAATGTACTTGCATGTGCACAGACGCGCAGCAGTTTAATAGACAGACGAAGAGACAGGCATAAATTGAAACTTTCAAAGTAGCCGAAGAGACTTAAGCATCTTATTTGGGGAGTTCATTCGAAAACTTCAGCTCTGCTTTTTGCAAGTCTCCTCATTTGCTTTTTTTATATAAGGGTTAATCAGATAATTTAGTGGTAAGCGCTCAAGAATGCGGACCCAAAAAGGAAAAAAAAAAAAAAAGTATCTCTTGCACAGAGGAGCAAAGAAAAAGAAAAAAAAGGACAAAAGAGAGAGGGAGTGAGGGAGAGAGATTACAGGGGGAGTTTCTGAAGGAAGTACTTTTTGATCTACCCTTTAATGCATGGGGGTTCAGTGTGCTTTAATTGCTACTTTGAAAATGCCCTATTTTGTCTGCAGAGCAAGCCAAAAAGCATCTGAAACCATTAAACCTCTAGGTACTACCCAGAACAGCTATTGAAAAGGACGCACAGTGAATTCTGTTTAAAATTTAATAACAAGAAGTATTTTATATTGTCTGAAGAAACCTATGATGTTCTGAGCCTCACAGCTTGTCCAAACTGCGTGGCAGAATTTCAGGATGTATTTAAAACTACTATTTTATAAAAATACTTGCCTAAAAGATGTAGTCTTAGCATTTCCACATTTTGTTTTATACTGCCTGAATAAAAATATCTGATGAACATAAATTGGAGTGTCCTGAAGTAGCCTGCATTAGAGAAAGCCTCATCCGTCTCCTTGTTCCACGTAAAACCATTAAGCTGCTCTGAATGGTAAAGTCAGCATTTCATAATTATGAGTCTAAATTAAGGCTCTTTGTGTTGTTATTCTCCAGGAAAAACTTGCACCTACGCTTCACAATGAGAGGAAAAATATCAAAATACATCTTACTAAAGGTTTATGAATGAATCCATTGTACCACTGGCAGAAAACGCATAAAGCCAAAATTTGTTCTCTTTCCACATTACTTTTTTCCCCTTCTACAGGAAAAAATGCTGACCTAAAATGATTTTCCTCTCTGAAACCAAATGCAGGGGGTGAGCTGTGCTGTAAATACAGGCTTTTCAGACATATAAAAAAAATAAAAAGTTATTAAGAATGGAACAAGAAGAAACTTTATGTCATTAACTGAAACTTTACACAAGCTCAAATTCTGCAAACACTTATGCAACCAAGTAACTTCACACACATAAGTAATACGATTAAGTCCAGTGGGGCTACTCATGTTTTCAAAGCTACTCATACCTATTAAGTGTGAGCAGAATCATGTCACAGTAGATTTAACAAAAAGTTAAATCAGAAATTTCAGTGTGAAACTTGAACATTTCTTCCAAAAAAGCAGTACTTAAAACACCTGATCAAATTCTACTCATCTCCTCTAAGCAAAAAAAAAAAAGTACGATATTTAAAATTCTGTAAAATTAAACCTGAAATTTCCCAAATGGTGTGCAAATATTTTTCAAACAGTTAATTGGCTCTGGCGATATTAACTAGGTTACTAATTGAGGCAAACGCTTTTCAAGTCTCAGGTATCTCTATAAACCATCACGTTTAAGTGCTTAACAAGGAGAGCTTGCTTCTCAAAGTGCTTATTACTGCAATTCCCGTTGACTGCAATGGGATTTCTAAGGACTCGGCTCTTCTGAGTAAGGGAATACTTAACACCACGACACAGGAGTGCAAATTTAGAAAACTATAATTAGGTCATCCAGATTTTACAGTTTTTGTCTGTATAACTAATTTGGGCATTGTTCTAGAGATGAGGAACTGACACACACAGACATAAAAATCCCCTACCACCTATAAACTATGACATAGTAAAATAAAAAGCATACTCCCTTTCAGAGGATTGTATGAGAGGATGCCAGTAGAAGACTGCAGCTCTGACTTTCTTTTGAAGAATCACTCATACAGTGGCAGAAATATCCTTAACCCTCCAAAATACATTCAGCCAACACTACAAGATGCCAGTGCTTTCTCAACAGGCATTAAATAGAGGATGACTTCACCTGAGAAGTCCTTTAATCCTTCCTGTATTACTTTGTTGTCTAAGCACATCGCAAAACCCTCCCTGTCATACCTCTCCTTCTATCTGCAGATAGCATTTTCCACAACTTGGATGCAATAAGCTGCAGTTCATTCTTCAAGTGTAGAATCAATACTGTTAAGTGGGAATCTGGGGGGTTTGTTCCCTTTGTACGAATGCTTGTAACCATTATTGAATCATTGCTCATCTGCTGTCTTGCATAATGTCAGCATTCGCTCTTTCAACTTTCGCCTTTGTTTCTGCTGCATCTCCACTTTCCGAACCTGCTCCCAGACTCATTTTGGAAGCATTTAGTCATAGCAGGGAGGTAAAATCACTTCCTTGCATGCTCACTTTGTGCTACATTAAACAAACAAACAAAAATAACACATCAAACATTTTTTTTAAAAAAAAGAAAATGTCACTTCCTCATACTTCCCCTGATTTTCCTTCTCAATTTCAGGGTGTTAGTGAGTCAGCTACCAAATGAAACTTATGCTGGAAAGCAGTCAGGAAACTATTTATAATTTGCAAGTTATTAAGTGTTGCAAATGTTTATGTTACAATTTAGAAAAATTATCTGTTACCAATACTTCAACCCCCTCAATCACTGATTTCCTAACATAGCACACCCATAACCGAGAAACATTCAATACGCGTTTGATAATCACCAACATAAATTGCCCACTTATAGTATTGATCAGCAGCTTTTTTTTTTTTTCTTCTCTTTTACACGTGCAATAGTTTGAGGGAATAACAGGCACTTGGCAGTATCAACACCACACTGACAGCAAAACTGGCTGGCGCTCATGCAACATCATGTCAGTAGATACCACGTCCATCAAAATCTGACAGTTTGGCAGATCAGGCGCTTTCTGCCATAATGTCATAATGACTTCAATTTATTTCTCCACAGCACCCAAGGGCTGCGATTTCATCAGCCATCCAAGTCTTTTCTCTTCAAGAACAAGACTCCCTTGCTTTTACATCCTTGACAGCTCCATATATTTCCTTAAAGTTTTCTAGCAGGCATAACCAGAACAGAAAGAAACATGAAGCTGTTACTATTTCCCTCATAATTTATATGAAAAAATGAAGTTTTATTTTGCAGCCAAAACTTCAAGATCAAAATTCAGAAAAAAAAAAAACAACAAACAAACCAGTAAGTTTCAAGTGCTGAAGAACGAACAAAAACAGAAGATGGGAACCCTATAAAAACTGATGGGGTAGGTTTTTACAGTTTTTACGAGCCCAAGGTAGGTAGCACTGCCCATGCTTCTAACTGCAGAATAAGATGCTAGTGTTTGACATCCAGAGATGTACTTCCATCCACTGAGAGGAAGCAATAAGAGTTTTAAACAAGGATAGGCAGCAGCACAGAGATTTCTGGTGCTCACTCCTTTCCAGTTGTGGATGGAGGAAGGCCCAGGAAGCTGCACAGATTTGGGCTCCAATGGGAGAAAGAAGCTACATCATTGCATGAAGTCACCAAGATGTCGTCAACCATCAGGAGATACTCAGGTATTTCCTCTCAGTTAGTCAGATGCTGCAACAGGGCCAATGATCATGTCAATCAACAGCTGAAATGAAATTCCTGTCTTGAGTTTTGGCATAAAAACATTTGAGGGTTCTTAACCTCACTGCACCACTATTTTCAAATGGATAGGTATCTTTGTCTCCTCTTCCTTTCCACCTCCCAACTCCCTCGAGTCTTCTCTGCTGGCCAAGATGACGAGTTAAATATTTCACATGGTCTTGAATGGTACAATTTGCATCTTTTCCTTTAAAACTTTACCAGTGGAACAGAAAGAAGCACATTAAACCTTTGCTTCTGAAAGAACAGAGAGACTCAGAATTGAGAAATCAAACACAGGTTTCTGCATGCAATTTCTGTTTGCCACAGGAAACATTTTCGTCTCACAAAGAACAGCAGCTAAACCTCCACTTCTGGTAAAGTGTAGGTAGAAAAACCTACTCACCCGAAAGCAAAGATGGGGGGTGAGGAGGCAGTCTTTCCACCAGAGGACTTGAAAGCACTCCCCAACTCAAACAAAAACATCTCAACGCTTCCAACGGAGGTGAGCCACCACCTCCACACCTAATCCCTACCCTCCCCTGCCTCCTCACAGCTGTCATCTCTACCTCTCCCTTCTCTACCCTCCACTGCACCACCACTGTGACAAAGACGCTACGCCACAAAGCACGAGGCACTCCAGCAACAGGCATGACTTCCATGTTGCTGGGCTAGCATAAAGCAAACGATGCTTTCATTTCATTTTGCGCTACTGCAATGCTTATATCCTACGCACAGAGTAAAAAAAGTAGCTTGATCTTATCTTTGAATTTTTTTAAACATGAAACCAACTTCTCAGTCACCTAAGAGCTTTGAAAAATGAAGTAACAACAAACAACCCTAAAGAAAAGTTTATATAAACTAGCTAGCATATACCACGAGTGATAGTTACAGAAATACAGAATAATTACAACTTAATCCTCTGCTTTAAGAGACAGATTTTGTTAATCTGAAGAAGTACGCAAACTCTTTTTTTTATGCTGTAAAAACCTCTCCAGATTATTAAATCAGTAAGATCAGGTACTGTATGACCTAGCTCAAACATGCAGATGCCTGCTATGCTACGGGATGCCTCACCTGTCAGTAACCACAGGAAGAATAACTAAGCCCAGGACTGAATCCGGCTGCACCCTAGTAATTGCGTCGACTTGGCCTAACCACATTTTAGCATACGTGCCAATTACTACATCCCAACTAAATAAATCTCTTCCTCCTCACCCTTGGAAAGTTGCACAGGACATGTAGCGTGCTCACAATGTCTCTCAGCAGACCCGGTCTTCACAGGTATCAGTGTCACAATCACAAAAGGAACAATGCGCATGGATTAAAAAAAAATAAAAAAAATAAAAATAACAAACAAAACAGAACCACACCTCTCTCAATACTGACTCGGTCGTTTCCTAACCCTTCCCTGAAAGAAGGGATACAGCAGGCTGAGGAACTCAATCCAGCCCAGGACCGCTGTTAGGGTCACCTCTCCACCAACAGTCACAACAAAGTGCCATCTCCATGCTCAAGTGCATATGTCATTGTGTTTAAAGAAAAAAAGAAAAAGAAAAAATCAAGAATAGAAAAAATCTCACACCTCTACATTTGGCTGGGACAAAGGGTGTAGTTTTTGATCCCTGAAGATGACCCTGGAGTTTAAACTTTGCTTTCTAAGCCTGAAAGTTTTTCTTCTTTCACACAGATTCATGTCCGTACATATCTCCTGTTTCTGGCAACAGCATCTAGTGAATACATCAGTCTTGCTTATGAGCTTAGTTTCTGCACATTCCTATGGAGACAACACAACTAAGTAGAGATGCTCTCCTATGAAAAAGTAGCAAGTTTGGGATAAAATGGATGTACCTGCCACTGCAATAAGTACTTCCTTTAAAGAATTAAAATATCATTTTGGATTACCCTAAACTTTTAAAACTTGCTAATATGATGTCATTCACCTGGTACTCTCTAAACCAAACCTGTCACATTGTCCTGGTTTGGGTTAGAACAGAAATTCTGTTCTATGACTTTTACTTTTCAGCTAAGTCTCTCTGAAGTTAGCAGCATGTTTACAGACAGAGTCTGCTTCTAACAGTGATAACGCTCCATGTTTATAGTTAGTACCAAGGATTGGTATGTGAACCAAGGACACTGATAGATTTTGTGTACCACACTGTAGGGTGCAGAAAAGTAAAGGCTGCACCTTCAAGGAGGAGTGACCAGGACAGGTGACCCTAAATTAGCCAATAGAGATATTCCATATCCATATATGTCATATTCGGTATAAAAGCTGAGGGATCACAAGGGTCTTGCTCTCTCTCTTGCCCCTTCTCTCCTGGTCTTTTTGCCATTTTGCCTTCATTTTTCCTTTCCCTGAGATTGAGCTGCTCTCTCGGCTTCGGGACTCTTCCTCACTCGGTTTGGCCTTAGCAGCTTCAGCTTTGCCCTGAGGCCTCCGGCCCCGGTCTCAGCCCCTGGCTCAGGCTTTGGCTGGGCCCCAGGTTCTGGGCCGCATCCCTGAATCCAGCTCCCGGTTCCTGTCTGCTGCTGGGCCCTTCCACAGCATCAGTGGGGACAGGGATGGATTTACCATTGGGGGGCTTGGGCTCAATACTGGGTTTGTACATATTTGTATATATTTACTTTTTATTATTATTGTTATTATTATTCATTTTCCTTAGTAAAGCTGTTCTAGTTTCCTTTTCTAATCGATAAGTCTCTCTCCGTTATTTCCTTTCTTCACTTTTTGGGTGGGGAGGGGGAGAGAGCGTTCTGTTGCAGATTTGGGGGCACCCTGGCCCCAAACTGTGACACACATTAAAATAAATCACCTCTCCCCAGATAAACCCAATATTGATACAGTATTTCCTAAAATTTATGCTGTTTTCTGGAGGACAGTTCAGTTACTTTTTTTGGAAGAACAAGTAATTCTGACTTCTTTGCCTTGAAGTCTTCCAACCACACACCAGAGTCTTTACGGTGACACCTGCAGCAACTTCCTCTAAACGCATAGCAAGTGGGTAGTGTCAAAACGTGCTTCCTAAAGAGATATCAGAGACAAATATTTGGCCAAAGACATCTGTATAAGGATGCAACACAAAAACTCAGGGAAGGGAGTGGCAACACGCTTCCCTACTCAATCACTCCTGCTGTCATGACAGGGGATGTGGAGCAAAAGGGCAGGAAGATCTCACCTATGCTACATCAGCAGTGCAGTTATTAAATTGTGCATTGACTAAATTGATTCATTCACCCAAGTTGGCATTTTAGCTTTCCTAAACCTTCTCTCACCTTCTCCTCAATGCTTTTAGGAAAATTCACAGGAATAAACACTCCTGCCTGCTCCTTTAGTTCCTGACTCTGCACCTGCAGCAGACACACTCTCCTGACCTGGAAGTATCTGGGTAGAAGTGCCAGCTGAGGTCTGAGCCCCCAACCTGTAGCACCAGCAGGACCAGCCTGCATGCTAGCATTGCATTAAACACGCAACTAGGCTTTTAAGTCATCTTGGAGAGGACACCTGCAATGCTATGGTTTGGGCTGCCTGAAACTCCTCTGACCGAGCATAAATTATATTTGACTTGGGAAAGGCACTGAGCACCTTCAGCATCTTGAAAAACACAGCCAGTGGGGAGGTATAAGGATCCAGACACTTGACAGAGCTGAAAAAATCTACATTTGAGCATCGAGTGCTGAATCTAGCACTCGGAGGCACTGCGGATGTGTGACACTTCCATGAGGACTCTGAAGCCATGAACTAACGGACGGATTACTATGATACATAAATATAGTGGTTTCATGCAGCAAACTTTCCCCTGACATTTAATGTAAATTACCTGGTTTTACACCCTGCTTAGAAACATTTCAAAGAGAAGCAGTTCTCTTGAATAAGCAAAGCAATTATTTGAGCTCTAAAATTAGGCAACAGTGAATCGTTAATTGCCTCCGAAACTAAACCCCCGGTTGTACAGACTGACCCACGTGAGCAGATCTTTGCAGGCAGTTCAGTAGGTTTCCAAGTGGCCACCGGCATCTGCCTACATAGATCAGCTTGCCAGACCAAGGACAAGTGTTCAGTTACAAGCTTTGTACTCATGGCAAGTATGTTGCTTAAATAAATAAAGTTAGCTCCATTTTATTACTGGCAGCATGGCAACCCCATGCAAAAAACTTCAAAATGTATTTAATATTGTGTTTGCTCTAATATTAGTTAAAAAATATCAAATCAATAACACCTTTTAATGTTTAACCAAACAGTTACATTTGTCCCTGGTTAAGCTCTGCCAACACTGGAAGTGAACCAGAAATTAATTTGGTTCAATGAATTTGGCTTTTAACCTAGACAATAAAATTTACTTGTATAAAAGCTCAAATCCCAACTGGCAACATAAGGATGCCTTAGGGTACACTCCGGTTCTTGCCAACACAACATATCCACCTTTACAGCTTTAAAATAACTCTGTGACTTTTGTTTCCACATGTACAGGCATATACTATGCTTATGTT
>WEIS01079511.1:19012-33344 GCA_013389965.1 Todus mexicanus
AAAAAAAAATCAACACCGACTTGCAAAGGTTAATAATATGATGCTCGTTAATGTATAACCTCAGAACTATAGAGGACTACAACAAACTACTTCTACAAAACTGGAAGTAGGGGAAGAAAAAAGAAAAATCTTTCATTCTTTACCCACAGAAGCAGAAATACTGAACACTACAGCATTCTCAAGCCACTATATTAAACTGCATTCTTATCTCTGGCCATTAACTGTATCATACACTTACTGGTGAGCACGTTCAGTTTTAAACAATACTTAGCTAGGAATCTTCTGTGGTGTTAGAGCAACTACAGAAAACAATCTCCGTTTCTAAAGTCATCATCATGACAATGTCTCCTTTGTTTCCCCATTACCTAAAAAGTCATGTACCATTTTCTCTTAACAACTGACTTGTATTTTAAACAAATATATTCACAGAGTGTGCACATTATGTCCAGTGTATGACCAACTTGGCCAGCCTTGCATCCCTGAAATCTCCGTATCAGTGAGTCGTGATGGCAAAGAGCCAAGAAGAATCCAGCCCAAGAGGAGGAAGAGGAGGCAAGGAGCCAAGGAGGCACTTGCATCTACGAGGTTGTAGGTATTGCCTGCTCGGTGTGAGTTAGATTGCCAGCATCAATAACAGAAGTGAAACCAACAATTTCACATTTTTCAAGTCCTGGCTTGGTAACACCAAGACTTTTTGTGTCTGTGTGCCCAGGCAATGCCAAGCTTAGGATGACTGACTCATAACACCAGCCTATGGGGCCAGGCTGGGTAACCATTGCTAACTGGTAAACTCTTACTCACAAGAAAGTGCCTCTGAAGTCAGCAAGACTCCTCAAGTGAGTAAGAACTGCTCACTGATGTCAGTGAAGATTATTCAGTGAGGGCTTTGAAGGTTTTATTTTGTAATAGTGAGTGTCTGTGTGTGTGTCCAGATACACAGGAACAGCCATGACTACATAAAAGCCATGAAATAATAACCAGCCCACAAGGCAGTAGGGGCTACAGAGAAAAGCAGTCAGAAAGTGAGGTAAATGACCCTATGTAGTAACCTTGAGGTAGGAATAACCTCAGCGCAGGCTGTACCTACCTATCCCAGGACTAAACATGACTCAGGGAGTACTAGGTTGAAGTGAAGTACTCAGAGGCACAAGATATACGCCATTAGCACCTCTCCTTCTGCTGGCTCAGTCCCTCACTGCCCTGCTACACTGTCTGTGCCACAGTGCATATTCAGCACACCCAATGCGAACCTCTATTCTCACATATGCTGATGCGAGTTGAAAGTAACATGACTGAAGTCAGGGGAGAAACACCACTGAAATGCAGAGTAACTCAGCAAAGCTTAGTCCCTGAGGTCAAGTTGATAAAGGGTCCCAAAGCGATGGAATTTTGGATCATTTTCTGACCAGTGTCTAGAAAAAACTACAAAACCACTTATGTGCCCACAGGATACAGCACTGCTTTACTCCCAGCTGCACTGCTCAGAAGATACATAAAAATGAGCTTTGTACCTGCGTGCATTTACTGTGCCACGCAGTTCCTACTAATCAGCTGAATTACCAAAACCACCAAGTTGCCACTCCTGCTTGCAAAACCAGAGTATCCTTTCAGTGAAGGAAAATTGCATAAGCAATAGTTTACACCCCACGGGCGAGCGTTGTACTCATAGGAATACACCCATGGTACCTGGCAAGACAAACTATTTCCTCCTTGGTTGCTCTTATCTCTTGTGTGGCTTTTTCCTGTCATCTTTTCACTACTACCCCTCTGTAAGAGATACAAAGAAGGCTACATACAGATGAACCACCCTCGTTTTTCCAGGCAGCTGGCAGGTTAATTTCTGGTATGGCCCAGATACATCATCATTGACCAGATTTCTACACACCCACAGAGCAATGTGGAACCGGAACCCCACGGTGCTGTTTTCCTATAAGCCTGGGGCAGTACCAGTCCCCACACAGAAATCAGCCAAGTTTGGTGGAGAGCTGAGATCACTTCCACAGCATCAATACACAAGCAACCTTCAGTACCAGGAAGACTGCCACCAAATTTTTGCCTTGTCTTGTGGATACACGTTCAAATGCCAGCTGAGGATCAAATGCTGAAGTTGGCTTCCCCCCTACTGTAGTAAACTGCACAGTAAATTCAATTCTAATAACTCATTATTGTGAAGAGGGCTGTGATAATTAACAGACATTTATTAGCATTTAATTTGACAGCAGATATGCTTTGAAGAATTTTAATGATCCATTAATGGAGCCATACAACCACATGTACACAGAGAAGATATCATCAATACCTAGGACTCATTCTTACCATATCTTTGTACACATCCTGGAACAACAGCAACAGATCAGCATTGCTACTGGGTGCCACCGTATGACAACAGCGATAATTATACTGTCCTGATAAATCATAATCTTCTGTAAACCTAAACCGCTGACTTTGTGTCAGATAAAACCAGATGGCAGCCGTGATCCCACACACCTTTACCTGATCATCATATCGTGGTTTGATTTAGAGGATGACTGCTGGCAAAAAGGAACTGATCAAAACTACAAGAGCTTGGAGAAAGAAACTGCTGCATGTCATCATTTTATCTCCTTGATAATGTTTAAAACATAAAGTTATTACTTCTTTTTAAGAGACCAGAAACATTGTAACCCGCACATTCTTTGTAAAAGTAAATCAGAGTTAAGGTTGTAGCAGTAAAAGTCACGTCCTAAAAATGTGCTTTCAGGACGGATCCACGAGTACTCACAGAAAAGACAGGGGATGAAAAACAGACTTCCCAAGTGCCTTTTTTTTTTTTTTTTTTTAACGTCTGGTTTTGCTGACTGGCATCTTTCACAAACCTAGCTAGTCCTAACAAATTCTCTTCATTCACAGCAATTTCTTTGTTTCCTTTTTTCAAGGAAGCTTGCTGCCAGTGCTAAAAATGAATCAGCCTTAGGTGGCTGTCGGCATCCCGCCTGCCACCCTCCCAGTCCTCCTGTGCCAACAGCTCAGCTTCTCGGCGTAGCCCCATCCTCCTCACAGGTCCCTTGCAACATTTGGATCACTCCCGTTTTCATCCTGAATGAAAACCTGCTCCACTTCATATTCCTCCTCCAAAAACTCTCATGCTCAACATGCCACAGCCACCCACTCATCCCAAGTCTCTGCCACCTTCAGGTTTTGAATGCTGACACCAGTTCAAGTTCAGAAGTGTGCAGCAGCTGCAGAGCAAAGCTGATCTGGGGGACAAGAGGCATGGAAAGGGCCTATGATAAATAGTGATTTGTGCAGTGGGAACCAAGGCTTAAGTCCCTCAGGCTAACTACGCAAAAGAAAAATTAAGTTACTTCATGCACATGCAAACATATGCTTGGCCAACCTCATCTTCTCCTTCTGCTGTACATCTCTCCATAACCCCCACCAGAATCACCATCATTTGCACTGTACTTTATCCCAGGACCCCTGGTGATGGAGCAAGACCACTAAGCACCACACAAACACCAGGTATCTCCATATCCTGCTCCTGCACGGCTCTGCACACTCCCTGGCTCCTTCTCATGCTGCTGTGGGACAGCAGAGACCACCCAGCACACTGGTGCCACAGGAAATAATATAAGCAAGATCTCAGTTAGACCATGTTACCCCATCCCAGACAGCAACATCCAGCAACACTGTACAAGGACACAATGACCGGGGGAGCTCCAGCCGGCACCTCAGCCTCACCACTCATGAAAAAAAGCATCATCAATGGACAACGATCCTTTTACTACCTTAACGTAGATAACCACAGATTCCCACCATGATGTTTGCTAATGAAACGAAGAACAAAGACACCCACCTACAGAAACCCAGTGTCCCCAGGTAGAGGGGAAATTGGTTCTCCACCTTCAACAGTCTTCCTGGACATCCACAGCTCCTCCAAACACCCCCTTATTTCTGTATGGTCTCATTACATTCTCCTTTCCTTCAAGGCTGCGTTCAGCTCCTCACACCCTTCGTTTTCCTCTCCTCTGGCTTCTGTCGCAGCTGCTGCTCGCAGCAGCTCTTCACTGCCTCTGCGGAGACCGACGCTGATGCAAGTCAACCAGCTCATCTTGGCACAGCTCCGCTATCCCTAACACAAGGCGTAACCTTGTGGGTGGAATTACACAAGGAGTAATTCTGCATATCTGGTCTTCAATAAACTTCGCAGATCCGCTGTAAGACTCCACAAAAAAACCTCTAACACCAGTCAAAATCCATTAGACCCTAAGAGCATGGAAGTGAAGCAAGGATGACGGTGTGAAGAACATTTATATTGCTCCTCCACAGAATTGTTTTTCATGTATTTTGTTTCCACATTCGCATACCCCTATACCTACATAGTTTCTTTTTTAAAGGAGAAAATTTAAACTGAAAACTTAATTTTGCATATTAGAATGAGAAACTGGGATTTCAGCCCTTCAAATAATGTTCTCTTCTCCAAAGTGTAAAATACACTAAATGAAGCAGAATAAAGCAGGTTTGCAAGAACAACAAAAATCTGTTTCATGTCTAGCATCTTAGCTGTCAGACTCGCACTTCTGATCATCTTGTCCTTTCACTTAAACGTTTAAGACAGTTTAGTCTGAGTGCCCGAGTCCTCTTCCATGAGAACAACAGAGTTCAGAGACTCTCCTGAGTGATGTGGTTTGGGTTTTTTTCTTACGCAGAGGAAGCACCAGCTCAGAGGGCAGCGTTCCCAACCCTTTGGAGCTAGCAGGACTGTCAAAGGCTCCCTACCCACTGCAGAGTAACCTGCACTGGTCTGCACAATGACCTGCAAGAGACAGGACTCAAACCAAACTTCAGACAAACTTCTTGATCCTGCCACTGCGCTGGGCTGCTCAACCTTCACCACATCCATTACACTCTCCCTCCCCTCTCCCATCCTCCAGGAGCACAAAACTCAGGCACAGAAGAGCCACATTAAGAGGATAACCATCTGCCTTCCTCTCCAGTGTGGTGATGCAAGCTTTGACCCCCCAGACACCAGTCCCAGAGCCTGCAGGAGGCTTGGATGAGCTTTTTGAAAGGGGAAAAGAGGACCTAAACTTTAGAAGGGTAAGGAATTAGTCTGATTTCTTACATCTCAATGACCCCATTTCCTTCCCTTTCCTCAGCCTGCCAGACTTGCCAGTCCTCAATGGATTCCTCTTTAGCTAGTATCTTCAAACCACGTCAGCATTTCTTTTCTTAAACTTCTTGTTCTGCCCTTTATTATCTGTCAGACCCAAGGAAGCGAAAACAATTACAAGTCTCTCCACCAAACTACTCCAGTGCTCTAAATCCAGCTAAATAAAGTTGCGGAAATCTTTACCTGCCATTTCATTGCATTTCACTTGGTAAGTACCAAAAAGCCAATAAATGTCACTAGGTGATCTCAAGCTGCACATCAGGACAAGGTAGCAAAGAGCGTGAAAGCCACAGCGTCTCCTGAGCTAGATAGCGCAAGATAAAGAGTAATATCTAAGGGACTCCATCGCAGCTCTCGTCTCTTTCTGAAGACTCCGAGGGGACGCGCTGCTTTGCAATTCCGTGCCTAGCTCTGAGGTAAACACGTGACCTACGATATACAGGTGGCACTTCAAAGATTTTGTTATGAAGGGGTACACGTAGAGACAGTTTGGTTGCAGGTTAGAACAGGACACACAGAAGTCATCAGTCTCCTGCACAGACCACAGACCATATGTGTTACTGTGACGAAAAAAATGCCCTCGGTTCTGCACTGGAACAATAAGAGACATCAAAGTGGACGATTAAAAAAGAGGCATTGACAACTTGTGCTTAGCGGCCTGCACGCATCTCACAGATTTCCTTACTGCTTTTGCTCCATTTCTCAGGCTTATAACAAACCAATCCACCCCTTTACAATGCCCAGGCTCCTTAGGCAGCCGCCTCAGAGCATCAAAATCTGGGGGAAAGGGCTGCCCGCAGTCTAGAAGACACTTTTGAGCTTTAGACACACTCCTTTTAGGTGCATGAAATCCTGGAGTGAAATTTTAGCAATCGTCGCCTTTTGCACTGCTTGCTTTTGTGATACAAATACATGGCAACCTATAATCCCTAATCAACCTAGAAAATAAATGACTGATAAACCAATCTGCTTGTAACCCCATTAACAGATTCTGGCTTCAGTATCAACAGGGTAATTTGCTGCGACTATTTTTAATCCTGACTCCTAAACCATTAATCCCACAATTTCCACATCGTATTCCTTCTTACCGCCTCAACTACCCTCCCTCAAATTTACCCAAGGTTACCAACAATTTTGCAACTCATTAAAGAGCAGATAAATAAATAACATTTGCAAATATACACCTCCTGGCACTGGAGAACTGAGAGACTCCGATTACTCGGTTGATCCCGTTAAAGCCATTACTTTCTAATTGGAAGGAGTCATTCAGAAGCAAAGCTGTGTGTCTGGCATGTCACTTGACACCTGGTATGTACCGTTCATGATAAGATGAACTCCCCAATATGCCTGCCACAAGGAGAAGAAGTGGGTTACTTCATCATACCACCAATAATCACAGCTCTCCCTACTAAAATCTGCTCAAATTTAATGGGATCTAGGTTACCAAGGTAAATTGTCATGTTTTCTCAAACTGGCATTAAAACATTCTCCAAGTATGATTATTAATGTCAATATAAATTATGCATTGAAGATCACAGCATTCATTGCAGAGGTAAAAATTATCTGGGGGGCAGGGGAGATAAAAAAAAAGGAGTAGGTGTAATTAAAGTAAGTATTGAAAAACTTTGTACAGCTTTTCTCAGTAGTGAGGAAAACACTTCTCTAAAAGCAGTTTTAAAATAAACATTCAGAGTCATTAAAAACAGTACCAAGGAAGCATTGTGTTAATCAGCTAAAGGTACAGTTATACACAGGATGATTCAAAGGGGCTGACGTGATGATACAAGAGACTGGTAGTTTATCCAGGGATGTATCGACGTGCTAGCACAACAATCTGGAAGACAGACCCTTGGTTTCATGTAAGCAGCTACACACAGGAGGCAAAGCTGTATTTAGTGTTGGAAGGGTGGTGTTTAATTCTCCTTTCAGCTTCTATAAACTACAACCTTAGCCATTCCTAATTGGTATACATTAGTATTCAGACACCATGTTGAAATTAGACGCTTAGCAGGTTTTTTTGGTACGCTTATAGATACTTCACACAAACACGTGAATAACCTCGTTGAAATATTTTTGTGTTCCAAGGTTAAAAAGAAACGACTTTAAGAGACAGATGGTGAGCAACTGGTATCTCACCGAGGAGTGCCAGGGACTTTTGGAAGTTCTCACGTGACACACTGTATGGGGCTAACTCCTGTTTACTGCACACCTTGGGACTTCCGAGTAGAGCCCCATCTCCTAAAGCCTTGAATGCCACATATGCACAGCTAGGATGGCATGGGGGAAAGAAAGCCTAAAAATACAGCTCCCAGGGGCTCCAAACCCAAAGGGAAAATAAGAGACCTTATTTCTCTAATTGCATAGTTTAAGTCAATCCTTAAGTTGCCTGACTCATGGTTTTATCATAGAATCATAGAATGGTTTGGGTTGAAAGGGACCTTAAAGATCATCTAGTTCCAATCTCTCATGCTTGTGGCTGCCAGTACTGGTACCAGTTCACCAGTACAGGTGCCTCACAGTCTACTGCAAGGGAAGTCAGGATGCATCCATTAAAATAGACAACTAAGCAGCCTCTGTGAAAAGACTGGAGGGGGGGGAGTTGGAGGGGGGGTAGAAAGTCTTTCCAAGCACATCCTCAGCCATCAAAGGAGCAGCTCTAGTTTCAGCCAGCAAAGACCGTAACACCTCACCCCACGATCCTTTACAACACACTGTGTCACTGGCTATTGTTCATAANTGTGCGTGTGTGTGTGCAATACATTAAAACTCCCTGACATATGATCCGATTTGCAGCAAACACTCCCAACAGGACCTGCCTGATAGACAGAGCTCTCGTTCTCTCTGCATCCCCCAGTCATGTACTGAAACGTACAGTTTCGGTACACTCCCAGCCAAAAAAAAAAAAAGAACAATAACAACAAAAACAGGAACAAAGCAAACATGTATGAAACCCATGCAGGGTAGCTGGAACGGATGCTGTTGGTTTGAAAATTGTCTGTCTAGCCTCTTGTGCTATTTGTTTTTATCATTACAGTATAAATGAAACAGCTCAGGAGTCTAAAAATAGCTACAAATTGTGATTACATCTGCTTTGTAGTTTCTGTTTTACTTTGAGAAGAAGATTAAAAGCTAGATCTTTTTAGAAAACTAGCCTGAAAGATTTGGGGAGCCACAAAATTATTCTACTTTGCAATTTGGAGTACACTGCTGGAAAACATTTCCTTTGGGACATAACTATGACAACCCCAACACGGAGAAGCAAGCTTCCAACACCATACAGTAAGATGGCAAGAAAAAAAAGGTAGAAGAGTAGACAAAGAAAAAAGTAATTTCTTAGAGATTCTAAGAGTGCCCTGATTACGGATGTAATACTATAAGCTTTAATTAGGAGCTAAGTGCCGTGTGCTGAATTCATCCCCCCACACAACCCTGTAAATTCAGAGTCACTCTACTAAAGTTACTGTGGGTTTACGATGACTGTACAACAGCAATGCCTGGCCTCTGGCTTCTGTAACAGCCCAAAATGGAACAAGGATTTCGTTGAACAAACGTTAAGCTACGTAATATCCTGCTGATACAAATTAAATTTTGTCACTTTCGTTAATGAAAGGAAAGCTAAAATGGATTTTATGTAGTCACCCAAACGTAAGCGGGTTTGAATCCACAGCAAACCCCCTCTGTTCCTCCACGACATGGACCAGTTTCGACCAGTGTCTCCATTAACACATGACTTTGTCACCATGCAAACAGCCCCTGTCCCAGCATCCCTGCAACACGCGCAATTTGCGACGTTACCTCACAACTCGGGAGCAGTAAACAAATGAATTATCTTACAGCAGCCCAGTGCTGCTTCTATAAAATACCTGCTAGAATTTATTAGGCAATAAATAGTTTGGCAGCAACTTAAGAGGTGCAGGTACTGTCCTTCCGCACACCAATTTAATCTGCGAACACATGCTTAATGCCCTGAGTCCATTTCCCTAATCGCTGTTGCCGTAAGACAACTTGAGGAATGCAACGAGCAACTGCTAACATCAAATGTGCAACAACGCCGAGGGGCCTCTGCAGATAACCAAGATGTAAAGAACACCAAAAAGCGAATAACTGATGTTGAGTAATCATCACATCAGGAAAAAAAACCACAAAACAAAACAACAACTAAAAAACAACAACCCAAAGCTCACTGGCTTCAAATAGCAAAGCAGGTTCAGCAGATCAAGAGACCAAACATTTGCTGACTAACAGTTAGGTAATGAAAGTAAACATCTGCAATGAAGTCATCAGCCTAATGAAAGCCATGGCCCTGTTAACTACCTGGACCATAATCCACTAGGATGTTTCAATGCAGGCTCACTAACATCATATTTCCTGGGATCGCTCCTGCTGGAAAACGAAAGGACGTCTCATCTACTTTTCAAACAGAATTGACAATCAAGAAACACTATTTGTCAAGGTCTTTCTAACTCCCAAGAACTGTACCGATGACACCCAGAGTTACCAAGCAGTTCCACCAGGTAACTTAAAAGCAGAATTTTGCCTTCAGTGACTGAGTCAGAACAGCTTTATGCCAGCAGTGATGCGTAGAAACATTTGGCAGCAGGCAAGATGCCTGCTTTGAAAAAGCAATGTTGCTCCAAGGTTCAAATATTTATATTGCAGATATCTAATCAAATAAATGTGACCTTTTTTCCTTTTAATTTCCCTGGGTTTTTTGGCATGCAGTGGTTAAGTATCTGGATTAAGTTTATGGGTATAGAAAAAAAAAAAAGAAGAAAAAAAGAAACTTACTAAGTACTTACTGTAGTGAGTTTTAGCTGATTCACTGCCTATATTGTTAAGGATTTCAGACTCACACACAGAAACTGTAATTCCACCCAGTGACACCCTCCTGCAACTCCCAGCAGTCAGTGGGAGTGCAAACGTGCTTATTAGGGGACAGCACTGGGCTCAGAAGCAACAAGTCAATCTACAGGATGGTTGTACACGCTCTTACCCAATTGAGGAACATGACACAGCTAGGAAAACCAGCAGTTGTCCATTTCTTCTTTCTGTGCAGAAATCTAATGCCCACTCAGGCTTCAAAGGTATGTATCTACAAATTCATACTTGTGCCTCAAAAACTTAAACAGGTACATTGTACTTGTAAAATTGGCAGGTTCGGACAAGCTGCTTCCTGCAAAATGCAATCACTTTGTATTTCAGCTTTCTATTTTGATGATGTTAAGAAACAATATAATCAAACCCATCTTTCCAGTTTGAGTACACATATACAAACCTCATCATTGGTCGCACAAAAGCTTATGCATTGGCTCACTTCTGTGTACTGTATGTAATCCCAGAGAAGTCCTCGAATTACCTGGCACAAATTTAAGTCTTCACAGAAGCAAGGCCTTTCAAAGTGGACAAGTTTGGGATCATACTAAATATAGATGGCCTCCATTAGAGGGGACCTCAGCTTAAAACTCCTCAGCTAAGATCACAGACAACTATAGGTAACTCTGCTGAAGTCACCTGTGAATAAAGACCTTAAAAAAAATAAATCTCAAAATAAATCGACTGTCCAAAGTTTGCAAGAGTTGGTGACTGCATTTGTCTGAGGTTGCTCTTCTAGGCTGCCCCTGCTGGTACCAGCAACACAAGCACCCCCCCACACAGCAAGGTGCATTTTAAAGGCTACTCATTTTTCAGTCAATGGAGGCCAATGTCCCCGCTTCCAAATCAGATCTGTAAAGTGTTAAGATGTAAACATCTTCCTTTGCTAAAATGAGGGATGGCTGCACTTACAGGCAGTTCAATGCGCAGAGCTTCGGAACGATGGCACAATCATTTTCACTCCTTCAGTGAGCACTTCTGTACTGATAATTGCCATTACTAAATCTTGGTGACAACACGATACTATGACCAACTATAAACACATACGATGAACCTCGTTCTTAAAGCAGACATTAGTCACTGTCACAGGAAAACTTTAATCTACCAAAGCTCAATGTCACTGCTGTCGCTCCATCCCAGTCTATCTCGTTACCGAGGGGAGGTAAACTGGTTTCTTTCCTGTGATGCACAGAAAAGCAGTCGTTCGCATTCACAAAGGGACTGTAGGCATCTCTTGATGCATATATTACTTTAGTCGCAATTTAGAAAGTTGTGTTGAGCTTAGATAGGAGCCGTGCTAACAAACATCACTCCTCTCTTAGAATGCGTTTTGGATAATTCCTTAGGACAATGTTAATTCTCACTGGTGTTTCATTTTTCCTCTTTTTTTTCTTTTGCAAGCATTATCTTTGCATATTCAACTACCAGTTTAGAGGAGAGGCCACATAGTACTTATCACTAACTAGATGTCACTTCACCCTCACTCAATTTAACAGGAGCTAAAGGTTTCAAAACAAACCCCAGGCAAGAATTTTTAGAGATACCTAAAAAATATTTACACCAGGAGCTAGTGAAGGTGTGCACCATGCCAGGAACACAAAGCTCCACACAAATCACTTTATCATGCAGAGCTCATTCAAGACAGCTATGGAAGCTACTCTTGTGAAACTAAAGATGTCTCCTGGAACAACTGCAGCATAATGCTAATTACACAGGTGCTCCTGCACAACTTCAGCTTCCAGTTTTACCTGGGGAAAAGGACTGAAAACCACCACAGCTCACTCTCACTCATCACCTGGCGGAAGACGATGGGGTGAGCAGAGCAACACACAACCGTGGGTTTGCTGTAACAAAGCTGAAGGACACACAGCGAGACAACAAAGCAGCTGCGCTCATGGAGAGATGATCTGTCCCACCCAGTCACTGCTGACAAAACTACGGGAGCAAAACTCTCAAAATACTCCCTGCCTCGATGAAACCTTTTCTCGCACCACCATCACCACTCTGTGGCACTGCTGTTACCCCAAAACACCCAAGACCTCTTGCAATAGTTATTTTGGGCTTGCTAGCAGTAGCCAGCCTGGGGGGCTGGAGGAGCAGGACCATTGTTGCTCCAGACACCCACTGTCACCTGCACCCATCCATGGGTTATAGCCCCAGCACCAGACAATGCATGAGTGTACACGTGCCCCTGCCTCAGTGCAGCCCCCAGCCCCTGCACACACAGACACACACGCGATTCACACCTGGCACACACATACCTGAGCTCCCACATCTGGCAGAACCTGGGCACACACATCTGGCCCACCACTGTAGTCCATCCCTGGCCCTGTACATGCACACACACATCCATCCCACCTGCAGCAGCACCCCTCCCAGCCCCACACACACCTGCCCTGAGTGCAGTAGTGCACCCCACGCCCCCTAGCATGAACATATACCTCCCCTCGGCCCCATCCACACCCCCCCGAGGGACTGAGGGTCAGATAAAAGGGAAGCAGTTGCAGGTCACAGCCTTCCCTCAAGGGTCAACATCCTCCTGCTTGGTCCCTTCTAGGACACGTGGGGCCTTAACGCACCGTGGGAAAGCAACGGTGAAAAATCAAGACACGCACACCTCGCAAAATAAAACTCTCAGCTATCGACCCACCCACACGCCATGCACAGGGAGGAGGGCACAAAGGAAATCTGACAGAAGAGCTTGAAAAACAACCGCATACACCCCCCCCCCCCAAACCACCCCATGTTNCCCCCCCCCCCCCCAAATCAACCCATGTTATACCATTCAGCTTTTGCTTAAAATTATGCTTTTCTTTTCTTCTTTTTTTTTGGGGGGGGGGTGCTGGGGGGGTGAAGCCAACCAAATACACGGTTGCCAAGTCGAGTTAATGAAAAACCCTTTGGCTGTTAACTCATTTAGTGCAGCAAGCATGAAATAAAGTCCATGGCACAGGGCCAAAGCGCAGCGGCCCTTTTGCCGGGCAGACTTTTGGGGGAATCTCTCCCCGATCGCCGCCAAAGGAGCAGAACCGAGCTCAGAGCAGAACTGAGCAGCCAGTCCACAATTTTTAAGAGCTCTCCGATCTTCCTCTAGAAACCGGTCAATCCGCNGGTCACAGGTCGGATCCTAAGGCACATCGGCCCAGCGTCTAATTTCTGAACTCCCTCAGCCTAATTTCATTATTTAATCATGCGCCCGGCAATCGTGTTTCCTTAAGAAAGGACTGACCTATTTTTGGCTGGAGATAAACGATCATGTTAACAGATGTTAATCTTGTAATCTGTTTTTCCTGTAAGCACTTCGCTTCCCCTGGCGTTTCAGACATTAGACAAAAAAAATAATAAAAGAATAATGATAACAAAAAAAAAATTATATCTTTCCCAAACGCCTTGACGTCACGATTCATTCTTATTAAATAAATAAATAAATAAAATAAAATAAAAACTCGCAATGGTTTCAGAGACATTAAATCTTTTCTTTTTTTTTCCACTTCATAAATGCTGATTTGTTCTGCCTCAACTCCCACAGGCTTTTATTTGCATTTCAAATTCCACAGGTTACACCAGTCGCCTTTTCAGAAAATGTAAACCAACAATAAGGCAGCAAATGGGGGGGGGGGGCTGGGGGNAAGAGCACATAGAGGGGGGGGGGGGGCTGGGGGAGGAGGAGAAACTCTGCATCTGGATTAAATAAAGAGCAGAATTAATGTTTAGAAAGTAGTCCGAGCAAAATTCTATTTGCACGTCCAGTGCCCGAGCGGCTCCGTATCTCTTCAGGGGTATAAAGAATAAGCTGTGGGCACACACAATGCGCATTCCCCAGAAGATCCCTGGCTGCTGCTGGGCAGCTTCTTAACGCTCCTAATAAATGGTGCTGACTCCAAACCGACACTTTTCGGCTTAAAACACAGGGTTTGTCTCCAGCATTTAATTGCAGGGGTTAGCTGGTTTTGGAGGGGGGCAAAAACAAGGGCCGGCTGTCATGCTCCACACGCCTCCCCACACGTACCGCCGATTTGAGCCACCCCACCTTGTTCCCTTCGAGCAAAGTTTACCCATCCAAAACTTTCCTCAACTCGCCCAAGTCCTCGATTGGCATTAGGATCGCGACTGTGCGCTATGCTCATTATCACCCAAGATAGTAGCGGGGGGAAGAGAGGGAGGGACGAGGAGGAGGAAAGCTTTTACAGCGCAAAATGTCTGGAACTGCATTATTTCTATTCTTCTTTTCTCCTTCTCCCTTCGATTTCCCCCTCCCTCTTTTTTTTTCTTTTTTTCTTTTGTTCCTTTTTTTTTCTTTTTTTTTTC
>WEIS01079514.1:271-13151 GCA_013389965.1 Todus mexicanus
TGTGGGAGGCAGCAGGAGGGTGCAAGAAGGCACTTTGCAGCTCCCTGCATAATTTTCCTAATGGCTTGTAGAGGGAACCTATGGAAATTTGCTCTTTGTTTTTTGGTGGATGTGAAAATCCCCACTAACCTAGCGTAAAGGCCTAAGCATGTCAGTAATGGTTATAATAAGATTTGTTATAATAAAATAAATTAAGTAAGTCTCTTCTAGGTAACTTGTCTTATAAGTAAGTGCTTATAAGGAAGTCAGGTTTTGTTTCTTAGGGCTGTAAAAAGTTGTTGATTAAGGAATCGATGGGTGAGAAGAAACATTCTCGTGGAGTGCAGCAAGCTAGATTTCAGTTTGCAGTGGTCATGCTGGTTAAAATATTCCCATTCTGCAGTGTTAATCTATTCTTTAATAGCCTGGCTTTGGCCATTGAAATTCACTGTGGGATTTTTTCCACCCAGTTTGATTCACAGTGTTTTCAATTATTTAGAGAGAAAACAAACAAACAAGCAAACAAAAAATTGCTTAGTTCCACGAGAAGATGGAAACTTTCAAATAGGTTCATGGAGCACAGATCCTTTTACAAGGAGGATCTTAGGAAATGCTTTGAAAAAAAAAGGACACTTCAGATTTAGGGTTCTTTTGAAGCCTACACTAGGCACCAATAGAGCTTTGAAGTCTTTTAAATGCTTCTTTTATATACAACTGGCACACAGCTCAGTTACAACACTCCACTAATTTTCAATCAGTGATATTCAAAAACATAGAATAAGCATGTGGATTTCTTCTTTTATGAGGCTTGTTGACTGTTGGAGTACCATTGACAAAAGGCAGATTCATTTTAGTACTTAATGTGACTGTAATAACTTCATGGCCACAAACCATTAGGTTCCTCATCTGATAGGTGATTAATTTCCAGGGAACATATGTTAAGAGAATAATCTATTTCCCCAGACCTCCTTCCTTAAAGGTTCTCACAAAGCAATGTCAATGCTTTGTATTTACGGACAGGAAAAAAAAATAAAAAAAAATTAGAAGAACGTGGTTTAAAAAAAATCCCAGCAAAACTAGTTCTAGTGTTCTGATCACTAAAGGGAAAACAAATAATATTCCAACAATTTCTGGAAAGTTACGTAAAGTACTGCAGTGATCCTGACAGTTTGCACATCCCAGGTCCAAGTATTAGCAATGCTGAAATTTCATAACAAAAGCAGTTGCAAGGATTCTTTTAATCTTAGTGCTAGCTTTTTCACTGAAACTTTTCAGCTACCAGCTACTATGTTACTCAAAAAAGTAACTTCTTTTTTTTTTTTGTTAACTAATCCAGGAAAAAAAAAAGTCTAAATAGTTTATGTATGAAATTTTATGCATTTGTGTGTGTGTGCTTGTGCATGTATGTCCAGGCTGAAGTTACAGTGCTGGCTGTAGTGTTACTGCATAGAGACATCTCAATCAGGGTTTTCAAGGGTGTCTTACGTCAACGTAAAGTTAGAAAAATAGTAAACAACTAAACCTATCTTTAAAACTCCATATTTATTGTGTAAACTTACAACATACAGACTTAAGTATCAGTATCGAAGTAATCTATTTCACCTGTCTCATTACAGAAGTATATGTAACAGCTACAAGAATATAAGGGTTATATAAAATTGTATCCACTATTTATGTATTATTGTATCCAACACATATGTCCTTTCCATATGGGATGTTCTCACTGTACAGAACATGGTCGGTTCCAAGTATAACTCAACAGAAGCACTCAACCTTTGATTTTAAAACTGTTATCATCTCCACTTCAACAGCCCACATTGAAAGGAAATTCCAGATTGTGGGGTGAAATGGCTGCCAATCTGAATAAGGAGGAACATCGTCAGATGGCAGGGAAGTATTTGTACTAGTTGTATTAACAGAAGCAATGACCTTTACACATTCCAAAACAAGCCATATGGGCCTTGGATCACAGCAACCGTTTGTCAAGCAAAACTCCTGAATCATTTCAAGCAGTGTTCAAACACAGTCGTAAGAAGCCTGAACACGAAACGCTCTTCTAAAATTTATCACTGAAAGAGGGGAGATGCACCAGATTTTGTTGTAACTGCTATTTAAACTTTCAAATCTTAGAACAAATTTTTTTTTTTTTTTTTTGCATAAATTTTGACCAATCCATAGTTGGGGATGAAAAACAGATGGGCTGCAGTTTAGCATTGCAGCAAGAATCCAAATCCAATTCTCTGGCTTGTTCTTAGGAGAGTTAATGAAAGTTGAATAATATGCACTGGCAGCCCCTAAAACCCTCTGTGTTTTTCTTTCTCTTTTCTTTGGCAGAGTGAGACTATGCTGCATTAAATTTGCATATGGCCACCTTTCTCCTTAGCAGAACTTGAGTGGTTCCTCTGACCTTATTTCTGATTAATATGGAGCCCAAACTTTACAAACTTTGCCCTCATTTCTTAGGCAATCTCTATGCTTCTTACAGCTTTGCAAGTAAACCTGAAGGACCTGTAGAAGTGAGCAATGATTTAGTATTTCCCCTATTTATTCATTAAACTGGTGAGAGTGATATTATGCTCCTCCGTGACAACACTGATCTTTAACTGAAACAAATTAAACCCATATCATAAATTTTCTTAACGGAGAGTAATTCACTGAGTTCTGGATGCTTGTGGCATAGATATTAATGGAGTATTCAGGGTGGCAAGCAGAACACATTTTAAATATAATCTAAAAGAGATCAAGAAAGAAAATACCATCTTTGAAGGAAGACAACAACAAATAAACCCAGAACAAATTGAGCGTGTAACCTTTCCTGTGAGTAACACAAATAGAGCAAAACAAATAAATAAACAAGGCATGCTGACTTCTTGGAGAATCCTGAAGAGAGGAGGAGATCATGTGTCAGAAATCAGGTCTGAAATCATGTCTTCTAAGTTTAAATGATGATAGGATTCAGACTAACAGACAATGACTAATTTTGAAGTTTCTGAGCAAGAGAGAAATGAAACCTCTTTGGCAGCTACGTTACTCTTAATTTGGCTGATGAAGTGCAACAATCTTTAGCTGCTGGACACCCCACTTCACCACCATTCAACTGTGAACAAGGAAGCATTTGTAAAAGTGAAGCATTTGAAGGATATCTCATGCTTTATAGTACTACTCTGACCTGACTACCCCACTGTGATGACAGCAGAGATGCACTAGACCAACAGGGGAGTCCTGGAGCACAACACCATTGGAAATGAACCCAACAGAGAATGGATGAAAGTTTTCCAGACGTCCATCACTATTCTTAAAGATCAATGAGTTTATGAGAGAAAAGTATTTTTAAGAAAGAGCTGCAAGGTTACATTTGAGGTCAGTGGTAGTCTAGATTCTTTAAAATGTTTCACCCTGAACAGATCTGCAGGGCCTCCTGAGTGGAGTTTTTCCCATCTGCTAGACATTAGCGCAGCCCTCTTTCTTCCTGCGTAAAAGTGAACGTTTTCCCTACATTGACTTGTCTCTCTTGCCTGTGCCTTGGTGTCAGGTCTCTGTCATGGCAATGCAAACAAAGTGATGGCTGGAGAATAGGGGGGCTGAGGCAAGCCTTGAGAACCGAACCCATTTTACAAGGGCTCAGATTATCTTTCTTGCTTATCTTACAGACTTCTATTTCTTTCCTATATGACATTTTACCAGTCGTCAGCCATAAGGTTGCCTGAGTCTTTTTATCCTCCCACTCTTTCCTGAAACAGCTTTCAAGACAAATAATAGCAAAGTAAGGACAAGGAGCCTAGGATGGTTTAAGGTGAGCTCCTCCTTCCACTGCTGCTTTTGCTTCAACGCCTTTTCTGTTGCCTGGCATTTATAAGCAGGCAGCCTTCTTAGAAATGCTTCATCAGTTTCCTGACTCCCCAAACTGGCTGGAGAAGTGGTGGCTTTTATGGTGGTTTGGTCACAGCATAGTGTTCTCTTGGCAGATGCAGCTTTGCAGTTGGTATACCTGCACTGCTCCCAGGACAGCTCAGGTGCCTCCTGCACCAGGCAGGGAGCTCTGAGGCTGACATCCATCAGTGACCATTCCAGCTTGCGACTCCTGCGAATAATCTCATAAATTTTGCACTTTGACACTGCAGCCAACATAAATTGGTAGCAAAGAATGATAACGCCTGAGGCTTACAAGGGAGGTCATAAGAAAGGACCTGGTCCTTGCAGAGATAGATTATTATGGTAACCTCCATAGTGCCAAATAAAGAGAGCAGATGACTGTTCGTGAAATTTGGCTCACCTTTTGTATATGTGATGGGAAGGGGCCAGTTCTGCAATGAATCACTGGCATGTGGCTTCATGCACTGCACTGGAAGGGTTAGTTTAGGTTCCAAGTTTTATAGGTGCAGTGGGAGTCTAATGCTCTTTGTTTTATTAGCACAACTCCATACTGACCTCCATGCTAAAAAAAAAAAAAAAAAGCAGGGACATTCATATTCTCTCATAATCCGCCAAGGGCAAATAAACATTCAGAAATTCTAGTCTTTCTTTTTTCCCAACTCTCATTAGAAATGTGGTCTCTGTTATTATCATGCAGACATTTTTTCAGTAGGTTTTTTTATTACAGTCAAGTACAGATGCTCTTTTTATTTTGAAGCAGAGTTAATAGCAAAGATTTTTTGCTAAAGTTTCTGATTATCCGCTATGGCTGAGAGTGGTTTACCAGAAATAGTCTCCTTGGAACATTCAGGGTTATGCAGAGCTTTTAATTCTTTAAAGAGTTCGGTGATAAATAGCTTGTTTATACTGTGATCTCACTTGAAAAGCAGCCAGCAGTTGTCTGAATGTTCTTGTCCACTTCTACCACCAAGCCACTGGTCTAGCATCAGAAATGCAAAGCTAATAACGCAAAAGCTATGCCAAGTATTTACAGATTGATCCATCCAGTATTACATGGTTTCACATTGCATCATAGGGCACATTAAAAAAAAAAAAAGGTGCCTTGTATTCTTATTCTAGATGCTGGTGTGGTTGTGCGTTCAGTAAGAGGGTTTCTAATCTTGCATCTCTGCACTTCGAGCAAGTTTAGTTCTGCAGGTGTGATGAGAAAGGAGAGAAGGGGGCAGTAAGAAAGAAAAAGAACTAAGTAAGTTCTATTTTCATCTGCATGGTACAGTGGCTCGATAGTAGGTGTTGACCTCATTGGTGATTTACAGTATCTCTCAATACAATGAATTTCTGCTGTTTTCTTCTTCCTTTACTTTTTCAAAATGTTTTAAATCAAGCCCTATGGATTTATTTTCCTCTTCTATTTGTTCCCCTTTACTGAAGTTACATACTGTTGCTTACATGAATGAAACATACAATCAGCTCTCTTTGGGTGGCCATGTCAAAAAAAAAAAAAAAAAAAGCCATTTTAGCAGTTCTTAGTGAGATGCTTAGATGTTATTGGAAAAATTTTTCTCCATGAAAGGAATTTTACCATGACACGGGGCACTTCAGAATAGTCTGCAGTGCAGTAGCGGTATGTGTAGGCATATAAAGTGTTCATATTGTTTCATTTAATGATGTTTCAACACAGTGCGAGATATTAGTTTCCAGTAGCGTGGGAGCACTTAGATTACAGTAGTGTTACCTCATTATACTTACTATTATGAGTTCTACCATTTATTCACAGTAGTAAACATGGTGCTAAACAGTAAGCATATACAGATCTATGCTTTAGAAAATAATACGAGTACTGAACAATCTTGAGAGACTGTGTTTAGTGAAAGTTTTTTGTGTAAAGTCACAGAAATAGGCAGTGCTTGGTTGTCAGAAGCCTTTCCCTTTGAATTTTTTTTTTCCCTGGATAAAATTCTGAACTACATTAAATGTCTAAGATTAAAATTATTAGCGAGTAAAACTGCAGAATCTAGGGCAGTCAGCCATTCTGGCTTTGACCTCTTCTGAGACTGTTTGCAAGGGTGATAGTTGCGTGATTATGGGTTTTGAAGTGTACAATTCTGCTAAATGAATCATAAAACTGTTAAATCTATAGGAATTTCCAAGACCTTCTGCGAGGCCCCCCCCAAATAGATACTCTATCATTCACTATTGTGCTATACTAGCACCGCAAACATAAATTAACATGGGAGAAAAATAATGATGTTCTGTGAGTTTTTATAGTATAATGCATCTGACTTGCTCTTTGGAAAGCAAAGAACGTAAACAATAGTTTTGCTTATATGTCTGGGTAACGTATAACAGATCCATAATCAATAATAGAAAAAGCTACTGAAAGGCCCAACAGACCTCAAAGAGATAATGTGAATCGGCCATTAACAGTAAGTCATTATAGAACTTATTAAGTGAAGCCTTGGGGCTGTCATAGAGCCTAAAGGTTGACATAAATTTTTCATACACATTGAACTTTGCTAAATGTGCTTGCATTTGATTAATGATGACTTTCTTCAGTGCGCTAATAAGAAGGAGGAAAATATGAGCTTGAGCTGCAGCAGGGAGAATAGCCTCCTGGAAGGAAGGCCATCTTTGGCAGCAGGGGAACAATGGGACTTTCTAAAGACACCCTGCCAAGTACGAGGGAGTTTATTACTCCCTGAAAAATTGCTCCTTACCACCCTGAGATAGAGTACTGAGCACAGCATGCAAAGTGGAAAGTCAGTTTTGTAGTCGTGGAAGTGAAAAAAATCATAGCTCCAAACCAGCAACAAAACCCTCTCCCAGACTCATTAAGATCTCTGTATATCACAAAGAACAATTCAAAAGCGCTTCGTACTTGTAAAGCAACTCTGTGAGAGGAGCGGCATGTCTGTGAGGCCTGCTGGTGACAGAGCTGGAGGAAATTTGTCTTGGCAGCCAAAGTAGTGAGTCATGGACTCATGGAATGATTTAGGTTGGAAAAGATGACAACAACAAAATAAACCCTTCACTTGCAGAACGGCCTGGAGAACAGCATATGGATTTGGTCAATTAAAATAAACATGTTCTTCACTTGGTTAAAAAAAAAAACAAAAACAACAACCCTAAATGAAATAACTAAAAGGAAAGCAATAGATAGCCTCAGTCCAAAGCAGTCGCAAAGTCTTTCACTAACCATCAAAAATGTGCCACAGTTTGGGGGTCAGGGCAGCCCTAAACCTGCAACTGATGCGCTCTGTTAACTACCCTCCCTAAAAGGGGAAGAGAAAGGGAATAAGAGAGAGAGACTTTTACCTATTAGAAAAGAAAACTAGAACAGTTTTAATGAAAATGAAAATAATAATGATGATGAAATGGAATGTATACACAAACATCTACAAAACCAGTATCAAACCCAACCCCTCCCCCGCAATGGTAAATACATCACCATCACCACTGATGCTGTGGAGCAGTCCCAGACCAAGTCCAGTGGCAGACAGGAACCAGGAGTTGGACTCAGGAATACAGGAGCAAGAAGCTGAAGCTGAAAAACCACAGGCCAGAGCCAAAGGCCAAGCTAAGGCCAAGCCGGAGGCTGAGACCAAAGCTGGAGCCGAAGGCCGCAGGCCAAAAGTGAAGCCTGAGCCAAGGTCAAACCGAGCATACTGGAGCTGAAGGAGCCGGATCCCAGAGAGAAAGAGACTCTCATGACCCCTCAGCTTTATACCAAATAAATATGACATATATGGGATGGAATATCTTGTTGGCCAATTTAGGGTCACCTGTCCTGTCCACTCCTTCCTGCAGGTGCGGCCCTTACTTTCTGCATCCCCCAGTGTAGATCTATCAGTGACAGTGGTTTGCACACCAATCCTTGGTACTAACGCTAAACATTAAGCGTTACCACTGCTAGAAGCAGGCACTGTCTGCAACAACATGCTGCTAACTTCCAGTAAAAAAAATAAATTCACTGAACAGACTTGTTCTGTCCTAACCCAAACAGCATAATAATGACAGACCTACAGAATAACTATGGGGGTTTTCCTCCCTTTCTAGATTTTTAAACCCGCTAAAGGTCAAACAATTAAGCTTTTATTTCGATTTTTAAAGAGCACGCCTGTAATCAAGATGCTAACAACAATCCTAGCCAAGAAGACTCAAGATAAAAGCCTTCTAGACTTAGATAAAAGTATTTAGGCATTGGTCCTGATATTACAAACTTTTAAAGAAATGTGGGGGAAAAAAAAAAAAGATATAAGCATCTTCTTCATCTCACTTCCTGGCAGTATGGCAGTATAGCCTCATTGCTACCAGCTGTGACTTTACCACGCCCAAGCTGTCACTCCAAAGGCGATTTCCACCCCCCCACCCCAGCCATGGAGTCCTTTGTCCACCAGCCTGGTTGCTATTTCGATTGTTGCTGTTCTTGATGTAGTTTTAAACTTCAGTAAATGGACTAAACAAGTACTAAAAAGAAAAGGAAAAAATAATAATGAAATCAGGCTTTGAGTTTGGCACATAGAGAACTCACAAGGACCTTACTAATCTTGAGTTCAACTTCCTGCTGCTGTTAATATTTAATTGTTTACAGAACACAAATTGGCTTCAATGGAATGTCTGAAAGACTCTTGAAAAGAATACTTCTCTGACCTGGAAAGAGGTCTCAGAGTCATGCACAGTTCAATCAAGCCTCTTGTTCTGGGCATCTGTATTCTCTTTTCTTTCCACAGAGAAGCCTGAAATGCTCCATGTACTCTGCAGAAACCCCCTCATGGGTAAGCACTTGCCTCTGGCGAAGCCCATTTTGTGGATGTGCATGTGAAGCTACTGTGTCATACAAGGCAAAGCTGGTATCTGTGCATGAGGTCGTAGCTTCTACACTTCCTCTGCTGTGAGAAAGCAGACAACCTAATTTCGGAAGCAGGGTTTGCAGCTACTAAGGGAGGGAGTAACAAATACAGAGGTGAAGCTGGCGAGCAGGTAAGGCCCAGGACTTTGTGGAGAGCTACTGGCAGTGTGTTTTTCAAATGACTATGAATTTCTAAATCTGAATTAGTTAAAATTGTTCTTCTTGTGACTTGGGTGTTTGTAGCCAGTCTAGATCAGTCAGTCAAGGATTTGAGACCAGTTTCCTTATCAAATGCTGAGATTAGTGATATTACAAAATGCAAAATTTGTTCATTAGTGTGCCTGGGCATGGAACTGGGTCAAACCGGTTGATCCCCAGACTCAGCCCAAATTAGTGAGAACAATAGCAAAGTTTCAGAGACCTGAGTCTAATTCTGACAAGCTCACTCATTCCCTTTCACAAGCCGTTCCTTTTTTTTTTTTTTTTTTTCCTTTTTGTTGTTGTTTTAAATACAGAATGTGATACCAATGGTGATTGTTCAGCTTTGGTTACAGTAGCTCAGTGTTTTGGTCAGTCACTAAAGTGGAAATCTGTACAGGGTCTATCTAGATTTCTGTCTACTGCACTTTTCAATGAAAACACATAGTTCTGATGTGGAAGATAAAAGAATTCCAGGTTTTTTGGTCCCAGAAAGCTAATGTCGTCTCTTTGTAATCCTGATTTAAATTCCTATTCTTCACCTTTTCTGTAAGATTAACAATCAACACCAACACAGTAAAATTTAGCATTTTATTTTCTCAGTCAAAAATAAGGAACCAAGGAAACATGAAAATTATTTAAAAGCTGTTCTCATCTGTGGTTGTATCAGTTTCTAAGACATGATCTTGCATAGATCACGTACATGTTGGTGGCAAACTTGCAAGCTTGTACCCCTTGACGCTGTATCAAGAACTGCTTGACATAATGGCAAGAACATGACAGAGACAGTCTAAAAAACCCAAACAAACCCTCCCCTTCCATATCAGTGTGTTTTGAGAGTTCCCTTAGCAACCAGCACTGAATTTGCATACCTAATTGCAGCTTACCAGTGATGAGAGAAATTGTGTCCAAATACACTGTGGGTATACGTGAGGTGGGAGCCATGTCAACCATGCTCAGATGCAGGTTATTCTAGTGATAAGCAGCTAAAAAAGGACCTGTATACTTTTTCCAACAGAAGCAGGTACACGTACTCAGCTCACAAAATAAAGATCACCCCTTGTAATGTCACGCTGGCTGTTACTGAGGGTATTTGGAGGGGTTCTGTTGTGTATGTCCACCCCTCCTTCAAATGATGTCTCTTGCAGGACTTAAAAGAGGGGAAAAAAGAAGCCAAAACATCATCTGCACTTACTACTATTCCTTTCCTTACCTGGCTCTGTCATGATGATCCTCCTTTTAATTAAGGTTTGTCTTCAAACCCATTGAAGTTGTAATTAATCTTTCAGTTGCTGTCCATGGATGCAAGGCTCAGTCCTTCCCTGAGCTCAGTCAGGAAGAAAAAGACTATGCTAAAGTAACTCATGCAAGTAAATCCCTTCCCAGATTACTCAAATTCTTAGGAGCACTGCGACAAACTACAACCCTAGCCCACAGTCTTCTCTGATTTGTGTCGAGGTAGTCTGCTGCGCTGGGATAGTTTTTACACTCACAGATTATAAGCCTGAGACTCCAGCGACCACTGCTGTGAAGTTTAACACAAATAAATGTCCTGTCGTTGTGCCAAAACATGCTGTTCATTTGGGGTGCTGCAGATGATACGTAATGAGTATAATTCCCAGCATTTCAGAGGTAGTGTTGGCTGAGATTAGCAAGACTAACTTAATAAAGCACTATGATAATTGCATATTCACTGGGAAGGGGAAAAATAATCAAATGAAAAAGGACAAACCAGAAGGGAAAGAAAATTTATTTCCAAGCATCTACGAGAGTGCTACAAACAATAGACTAAAACTCAAAGCATTTAAAACTATTTTAAAAATGTAGTTGACAATGTCCTTCTTAAAAATTAAACATAAAAATGTAGAAAATGCAGTTATTAATTCTAAAACTTGCTCAAAAGTGAAATAAACCCAGATAGCATCAATGAGGATGGAGTCCTACAAATTACTTTTTTTTTTAAATTTTATTTCAATTTGTTAATTTGTAAATTGATACTCATTTCACTTTTTAATGTTTATTTAAATTTATAATGGAGAAATGTGCAAATCTAGCAAAATATTCTTTGGATTATAAACAGAGAAAAATCAACAACCAAAGAAATTTGAACCGAGTTAATAATAAACTATAGAATTATATAGAATGCATACAGCTATAATAAAGTGAAGTATTACAATAAACATTGTAGGGCAGATCTGCTGATTTAGCAAATTCTGCCTTATAAAACATAGGAATATAATGGGACAAGTGAATATGTTATGAGTATAGAGCTGAAACACCATTCATAATTTTAACGAGTTAAATTTTAATCTAACTACATATATGGGGTTCTTCAGAAAAGCAGTACACCAACAAGTCAGATTTCCTCTCAGATCAAGCAGTTTGGTACCTGACTGCAAATGAAGGACAGGGTCTGTAAAATGAACAGTAGAAAAATGTTTATCATTTCTATTTATTGCCTCTTCCCATATTGCAGCTGCTGATCTCTGACCCTAAACAGCAAACTATATTAAATTTAGCATAAGTACAGCTGTACACAGATGCTGAAAATGTTGAAGTGCAGAACATATTCTGATCCCTTGCTCACTCTGAACTAATATAAAAAAAGTTATAGATCATTTTTCGATTAAAAACATACATTACGAAGAACAACTCTGAAAGCACTCTGTATTTCTGTCATCACAAATTAAAATGTCTTCCTCTCAGTAGATGATGCTATTATACTGCAGTAAATGGAAAAAAAAAATAAAATCAAAAGAAAAAAAAAATAAAAGAGAGTAAGTGCCAGAATCTTAATTACTACTCAAGTAAGGTAATTGTCAGGTAGAACAGTCTTTAGGGAACTTACAGCTAAACTGGGTCAGATTTAAGTCTCTAGAACCCGCAGAAGCTTAGCACAGACACAGAAATTCACAAGCCTGGAGTAAATTGTAAGTACAGAGTACTCCTGTCCACTTAAAAAGCCATTTCTGAAACCTCTGGAATTTCTAAGATATAACATAAATGCATATTACATGGGAAATATTGAAAAGTATTACACTTAATTTAATCCAGAAGACACAGTAGTATTATATGAAGATAATTACTGTGTTCTGGGAGCAGCCACAAGCTGTAGATAGAGAGGGTACAAAATGTTCACCAGACATTACATTTTTTTAAATCTAAAAAACATTTGTAAAATGTACTTGATTTTTAAATAATCACTTAACAAGGCAACAAACCAACTACAAACACATAATAAATAAGGCTATTAAAAGGTCACAATTGTAGTAAATTAGTCAGAACTATAAATGGGACATTAGAAACACTATGTTTTTCCTTATATGCTTAATAACCAGAACGAGAATTAAAAAAAGAATCAGTTTATTTCAAAGTCTGCTTCTTATATTGAAGCACATATTAAAGCAACAGTACAATGTTCATAAAATATAAGTGTGATGCTGTAACATTTCTTACATGTCAGAATACTGATATTTGTATGTATACTAAAATAAGAATTTTAAAATTGTACAAATAGATACATTAAAAATGACATAGAAATAGGGCGCCTCCCACTGCAACAAGACAGAGTTTTTATATCTGGCACGTATTAGTTCAAGATGAAAGTATAAGCAAAAAGATTTACAAGAATCAGCAGTAACAAGTTTGATGCTCAAGAGACATAATAATTGTACGTTGTACTGTACATACATCATATGGGTTTAAGCTGGCTGAATATTATATATTTCAAGTTTAAAAATGCACTACCATATAGAGTGTCCATAGTTTAAGGCGAAATTACAGCTCAGAACTGTTATCTTTTCTAATTTGTGGAAGCTTCTTTGACAAAAGTTTTAGATGTTCACAATACATAAAAGATTTCCCTTATTTGTAGGTTTGCTTTTAGCATTTTCCTTCATTTAAATATTTTGTATTTCTTAAGTGGGTTTTTTCCTTTAGTGAAGTTGGTAGTCAACTTCTACATTTGCCTTTTGTAGGAAA
>WEIS01079515.1:0-10857 GCA_013389965.1 Todus mexicanus
TTCTGTGATTCTGTGATTGCTATTACAAAAAGGGCAGAGAAAAACTATTTGATTCTTGATCTAGTGTTTTAACAACAGAGATACTTTAGGGATACAAAATCACGCTTTTATCTCTTTTCTTTCTAAATTGCTGTGTAGGCTTAACCCTGTGTATATAACTCTGAGGGAGGAGATAGATGTGAATTCCCATCAGAGGCTCTCTGATTCCATCATCACTATCATGTAATCACCGTACACGGTGACTGAACCTCTATCTCTGTGCCAAGGAATACAGTCATGGCAAACCTTCCAGCTTGAGAGCTGGAGGCTGCAGCTTCTTCACCTCTTTGCAGATTTAAGTCTAGATATTTTGACAGCCTGTGATGTTTCAGCCTGTGAACCACAGGCTTGAACATGTCCTTATCCTCAGCTTCCCCTCCAGAGCCAGGGCCTTCCCACTGCAGGAGAGGGTCTGCAGAGCCACCACAAGCAGGCTGCAAATAGCTCTCTGGGAAGAGCACGCTTCAGCAAAGGCCAGTGCTGCAGTGGAGATGACAGACAGATGAAGTAAAGGGTGAAGATGGTCATGTCTAGCATTAGCTGCAACTCCCAACATGAGCTTCAGGAAGCATGTTTTCAGGCACCTCTGGGGAACAATAAGCGCATGTTGTTGTTCCAAGTGACTTAGCACTTAATGTGGTCAGCTGAAGAGCAGGCACAGAGCCAGGTGGTAAATGAGCTCACTCTGAGCCTTACAGGGCAGCAAGAAGTGAGGGGAACTGACAACAGGCTTGTGACCAGTATCTTCAGCTGCAATTTTACGTATCTTAACTTGAAGATTGCCATGTATGACCAGGTGGTGGCTTCTATCACAAGTGTATGAGATTTGTGGAGTCACAAGTGGACAGGCTGCTGTGGCTGTTACTGCTGAGCTGGCTGCTTCAGCAAAGTTTGGTCCTTGTCCTCCCATACCTCACAGGACTTTGGCCAGGTCACTGTGGGCTGGCTCAGTGACACTGCCCCAGAGCGGGGCCAGCCAACAGCAGTGGGTGTCAGGCGTGAGCTGGAAGAGGCTGTACGAGATGCAGAGTTGCATGCTGTGATCTCCGTTCTCCTCAGTTGTGCCATGAGCATAGAAATCCTGGTCATTCATGCCCAGAAATGATTTGCAGGAACTACCTCTGCAAGGAAGTCCCCTTGACAGGGCAGAGCAGAGCTGCTCTGCTCTTGTTTGGGGTTGATCTCTCCTTTCCCTGTTCCTACACACACCTATATCCCCTCTTTCTCCAAACAATTAGGGTGTTGCCATCCACAGAAGCAATTTAGCAGCAGACTACATAATGCCAGGTATTATTATTAGACATAACAGGCAAGTAGGAGCAAACCTGTAATTACACTTGGATTCATCTACTTTATTTTTTCCCTCTGGGAAAGGCTATTTAAGGGCTTGTTTTACACAGAGACAATCTCAGCACCAAGCAAGTCTACATCTCTTTCTCCAAAGTATCGTGTCCTGTTATGGGAGTCACAGCTCTGCCTTATATGACTAAATATTTGCTAAATATTTAATAATAAAGACTATTCACTAACAAACAGTATAATATAAATCATACTGTATCTAAATAAATCAGTAATAATAACTAAATATTTAGTAATTTGTGGGGATTCACTATTTGCTAAGGAATCAGCTTAGAATCCAGCTTCAAAATAGGAATTGCAGATTTTAAAGACATCTAGCAACTGCAATAATTAAAAAAGGAGACAGGGTTATATATGTAATATGTATACATGTATGTGTGTATGCATATATACACATATATATATATGAAAAAAAAATAGGAGTTTTGCTTAAGATGTGCCCAGGTGGCTGCGGATAGGCAGAATCTGAAACTTTCTTTTAAATTTCAGCCCTACCTGCACACATGGAGAAGACAAGGGGTAATGGATACGAGTTGCTCCAGGGGAGATTCTCATTGGATTCCACAGGAAAATTCTTCACCGTGATAGCAATTAGACATTGGAATAGCTTTCCAAGGGAAGTGGTAGACTCCTCAACTTTAGATATTTTAAGGTTCAGCTTGACAGGGTGCTGGGTCAGCTCATTTAAATCATATTTCTTCACCTTAAAGAGCTGGACTAGATGATCCTTGAGGTCCCTTCCAACCTGGTATTCTGTAATTCTGCAGCAAAATGCCTCTGAGAGGGAAAGGTTGCCTAGCCTTTCCATCACGGTGCAGGTTTAGAGTCGGCTGCCTTGCCAGCACCGAGCTCTGCAGAACAGAGACCTGGGGTGGGGAAACAGGCTCTGCTATGGCTCTTCCCCTTTGTGTTGGATAATCTGGATTTTACTGGGCTGAAAGGGAAAAAGTGACAGTGACTGCTGCTGGCAGGACAGGCAGGGCCCTGAGTTAGGGGTGAGCAGGTTCTGGCTATTTCCATTGACTATGTAACAAAAAAAACCACAACCAAAACCCAATCAAACAAAAAACATATTAACCCACAGACTTGTGTTTTTGCTGGGCCTGAGCTAGCAGATCCTCTTGCAGAAGGACAGCCAGGTTACTGGACTGCTTCACTCAGGAAGGAGGAAGACTTAGCAAGGTACATCAGCACACCAAGGGCGAAACTATTGCTACAGCACCCTTGAAAGCAGGCATTTAACCCACGAGGGACATTTCACTTGTGAAAGCTTGAATACATGCGAGGTTGTTTGGAAGGGTTGAATTTTTTTTTTAAAGGAAGAAATAAAGAAAACCTGCAGAAGTTCAGACCTGTTGGGTGCAGGCACGACCCAGAGGCTGCCCATGGGGGACTGACACTCTGATCTATCTCCACATTTCCCCAGTACTTCACTCAACAGCTTTCGAGGAAAGAAATGTGTTTAACTATCACTGTATTAGCTCAGAGAAGTGAGCAGATTTGAATTATGTTGTATAAACATTTGAAACATAAAAGATTAAAGAATTCTTGATAGGCAGCCAAAGTAACCTCATTTTTTTTTCAAAAGCAGGCAATGATGTCATTGATTTATAATGTGGAAATAATCTGAAGGGACCAATGAGGATTCAGAAAAGGCTAAAAAACCAGAGCTGCGTTCTAGAAACCAATGCAGTTTTGCCATCTACCAGGTTTTCCTTCATCTTTTTGCACCCTGAGTGTTTTCTTCTGTGCTCCTGAAGTGAAGGCCTTTCAGCCTTCTCCTTGCAGTAAGGGCATTGCAGGAGAGACGACAATTGGGCCCAGTGTTATTTTCTGTGGTCACAGTATATTCCTCTGTTTAGCTTATGGTTTGGCAATTGTTTAAGATTTGTGATATTGGAAGGCTAAATACCTGGAGAGAAAGGGCGCAGTCAAATGACATGGAGAATTTGAGGACTTGAAAATAATGATCATAAACTAAAAGGTGTTAACACTGTCAGGAATCTGTAATTTGCACTGAGAGAAAAAAACCATCTTGTAGACAGGGGCTTCTGATGGAGCAGTCACTTTGAGCAGGACCTCAGAGAAGCACAAACCAGAGAGACACTGGGAAAAAAGGACAACTGTCTGATCAGCAAAGGAAGATCCATTTTAGATCCAGGAGCAAACAGGTAAACTGAGGCTTGCAAGAAGTCAAGCCGATTTAGACCTTGTCCTAGGTGATCCTTTTCTGGCCAGGGGGTTGGACTAGATGATCTTTCGAGGTACCTTCCAACCCCTAACATTCTTCGAATCAGTGAAATTTTTTAAGCTTTGTCAAATCATTAATCTATCTCAATAAGCTGTATTGCTGCCTTCATTGAGTGAGGTGCATTCCATTCATTTCGTGGCAAGCAGAGGCTTACATCAAGATTCTGTAACAAGTGATTTAAGTGACTTAAAGAGCAACCTCTTTCAAACACCCCCATGCCATCCAGTTACTAGCTTTGCACAAGCTGCTTTGCGATACAATAGTTAAAATACCGTGAGGGGAGTAGCCTTAGCAGAGTCCATTTTATTCCAGTCTAAACGATTCTCCTTGGGACACAAAACTGGGCAAGAAGTTACATGGTTACAGCCGCTATAACTGCACTGCTCCATTTCTCTATGCAGACCAGTCCCCAAGTATCTTGTCACATACATTTCTGGAATATTTCTGTGTAGTAAGAGCCCTTCCAACTCCCAAAGCATGCATCATCAATCAGAAAGAAAATTACGTTTCAGCATTCCAGTTCCCTGCTGCCACCTTCAGCAATAAAAGTCACAATAGATTAAAAAAAACTTAGTATTTTAGCCTGTTCTTTGCCTTCATAGCTAGCTGCATCACCATGGCACTGTGCTTCCACGCTTCTGCATAAACATCACCAGCACTGAAGGAGTATGCAAAGAGTTAAAGACAGCTGTAGAAGTTGCTTAAGGAAATAAGCAGTCAGAAAACAAATGCAGTTCTCAACTATTAATGTTTATTAAAAGTTTGACCAAAGCAGCTTTATTCCCAAGTTGTGTTTACAAAAGTCTAACAATTTCCCCACGTAGTCAAAGATTAAGAAAAGAATGGAGATGGTATCACATTAGTGCATAGAAAGCAAAACTGCTCTACAACAGTAAAAAAAAAAGGAAAAACCCTAGAATTTGTATAAAATTGAAGTTTTAAATACTTGAAAGCAATTGCTGCTATGGCAGGCAGAGCGTTCACTAGCATGTTTGATTTTACTGTATACAACATGAGTTTGTTAGCTGCTTGTTCCTCTAGGCTTCAGTGGTTTTCTCCTGGAGGCAGAACCACCCCTTTTGCCCCAAACCCCAAAGCTGACCCTCTCCCCTGGGCGGCTGGGCCCTTTTAACACAACATCTTCCCAGCAGCTTTGGCAGTTGCCAAACGTTGCAGTTTTTCTGATCCCTGCACAGCTGGATGAGAAGCAAATGGCCTCTTGAGGGAGCCTGGCTGCTTGCCTTCAGCGGCTGCCCTTCCTGCAGCTTCCGCTGCTCAGGATCAGAGGTGTTTCCAAGGCTATTTCAAATGCTAATCAGCTGCTTGTAACAAGTTCATTTCCAAACGGCAACAGAGGAAGCACGCTCAGCTGAAGCCACTGCTATGCAAGGAGCAGAGAGGAACTGGAAACAGGCGGGATGTTGCGCATCCAGGCCACAGCAGCCAAACCAAACATCCTGCACCTACACAGGAATGTGTAAGAGATGTGTAACAAGCCAGAGCTGCACCAAAGGCACGCTTCATGCCAAAAGCAGGTTTTTGTTGTTTTTTCATTCAGATTAGAACTTTGCACTTCACTGAACCGGTTTGACCGAAGTCTCTTGGAAAAAAAAAAACAGTCAGCGGCTTAACTGAAAAGCATGTGTCGATTTGGCAAGATAGTTCAGCTTTATTATGGCAAGGTTACATCTGCCTTGATTTTAAAGTTAGGTACTTCCTGTTGCCTTGGGGATACTAACAAGATTTTAGCCACACAATTTTAAGAATTGTAAGATTCCTTTACTGAATCCCATCATCTTCCACAGAGATCAAAGCACTCTAGTCCTTTGCTTCTGCTGCAGTCAGTACATTTGTACCTTTGACCAAGGTATGTTAACACCCCAAGGTTTTACTGTAGTTAAGACACAGAAGGTGAGGAGAAAAAGAGAAAAGATCCAACCAAAGCAAACAAAGAGCATGAAAGTTAGTGACAGCAGTTCAGGCTTATCCAAGCAGTACAGATATGAGTCCCGCAGAGCAAGCACATAGCTGAAGAAGGAAAGGAAAACAAACGAGAGAATAGAGCTGTTACAGACAGAACAAACATACTGGTGTCATGGAACAATAACTCTTCAAAGATACTGAATTCTTTGAGAACTTACGTGGGGATGCTGTGGGGAAATTATGTTAAAGGTTAGTAAAACAGCAGCATCATTATGCAAGCGAGATCTGATTACCTATTAACCATTTCTGTTTGCCAATTCAAAGTTAAGACTTTTAGTCTGGAACCCTTACTTACTACATCTGGAATTTCTTACAGACCTAAGTGTTTTAGCTGGATTATTAATCTATCTTTTGGACTGCTTGATTTCTCTTCAGTTGACTGATCCAAATCTTCAATCCCATTGTTTAAGAAGATGGCAAGTGCAAAGTCCCACCATGTCACCTGGCACTGACATAGCGGTGCACATTTATCACACTGCTCTGGGAAATGCACAAGCACATTCTCCAAGCAGACATCCTAAAAACATCTTTGACCCCAAGTTCAAAAATTCAGAACCATCAAGCAGAACAGCTATAAAGCCCACCCTGTTGGGAGATCAGTGAAAAAGCTGCTGTTTTCTCTCCAAACTTGGTTCTTGAAAGAACTGAACCAGATGCTCTAATAGTGAGTCACTTGGAGATTGCCTGACAAGTGTTGAAGCATTATTCTACGTAAGATTATTTTTTTAAATTTAGCTCTCGAATGCCTTACTATATATTAGAAAACATTTGCATTTAAGTGTTCCATCTTGAAAGACCTACATGAAAGTTCATCAGTTCCCCAGAAAAAAAGCCTGTTTCCACTAGCAATCAGAAAAATCTGTGTACAAGACTTACGGGGAAACTCAAACACTTGATTTTTTTAATAGATTTTTTTTAAGGTTAAATGTGTTTTTGTTCAACTATCTCCTTCCCAAGATAAAGGTATCTTGATTTACTCATTGAATCACAGAATGCACCAAAATACTGTTAACTGTTACCTGGTATTTGCACTACCCAACCTAGAAATGATCTTAAAAGAAGAAAGCACCACAGAAGTTATTTTTTTAAGGCTTACATCAGTTTTAACTAAACCTGCAGCTGATTTTTTTTACACTACTCTTCAGAAATAACAAATTTGAGTTATTTGCTTTGCAACTTCTGAACATGCTCAAGTACCTTCATCCTTTCTGATCCCACCAGGTCTGTAGATCAGTTTTTCTAGGAACTTAACATTAACCCAAAGAACACAGAGACGTAGCATTGAACTTTTGCTTTAATGGTCTCAAATTCTGTGACAGATTTTTGGTCAAGTTTCCATTTTAAAAAATTTATCGATTTTAAAGACTAATAACTTAAACTGCCACGAAACAAATGGTCCACAAACATTCCTTTCCTTCTGAAGCTTTTACGATGCATTGTAATCATTAACCAGTCTTTTACTATTAAACTTAAATGGCCAATTGAGACAAACAGTTCTGAGACCGTTCTTCCACCACTGATTAAGACTGAGGTGGCAGCTGATGTACAGAATTTTCATTTAGCCTTCTGGGCCTTCTGGGCAGACTTTGTGACCTTGCCAGCTCCACCAGCCTTCTTGTCGACTGCCTTGATGACACCAACAGCAACCGTCTGCCTCATGTCACGCACGGCAAAACGACCTGCAAACAGAAACACGTTTCATGATTTTTGTGGAGGGCTACGCAACCACAGCGTTACTTGCACAGCAGGAACACACAGCTTGCGGTAGGTGGGCAAATACCACTCTAGGCCAGGAAACTGCGTGAGACTGGGACAGAGATACACAATTATCTTGAGAGTACCCCCTGTACTGCTCAAGTTTCGGTTTCCCTTTGAAGTTTCTACTGAAGTCACAGTTCATAACAGCATTTTACAGAACACACAACATCCAGATGCTAGTAAATCAAGGAGTGTCTTTGCCAGAGATAAGCACTGACACATTACAAGGGATGCCTTACCAAGAGGAGGATAATCGGAGAAGCTCTCAACACACATGGGTTTGCCCGGGATCATATCAACGATGGCAGCATCTCCAGATTTCAGGAATTTGGGGCCATCCTCCAGCTTCTTGCCGGAACGACGATCAATCTTCTCTTTCAGCTCAGCGAATTTGCACGCAATGTGAGCGGTATGGCAATCCAGCACAGGGGCATAACCAGCGCTGATTTGGCCAGGGTGGTTCAGGATAATCACCTAGAAAACCAGGAAAGGTAAGTTAACACGGGGCTAATTTTGAATACAGATGTGTCCTACAACATCTTCAAACAGCTGCAAAAATTACCTGTGCAGTGAAGCCAGCAGCTTCCATTGGAGGATCGTTCTTGCTATCACCAGCAACGTTGCCACGGCGAACATCTTTCACAGACACGTTCTTAACATTGAAGCCAACGTTGTCACCAGGCAGAGCTTCGCTCAAGGCCTCGTGGTGCATCTCAACAGATTTTACTTCAGTTGTCACGTTGACAGGGGCAAATGTAACCACCATGCCTGGCTTCAGAACACCAGTTTCCACACGACCAACTGGCACAGTACCAATGCCTGCAAAATAAAGAGGGGCAACATTATTAAGTCAGCTCAATGAATATACACCCTTGCAAGAAAAGACGCTTGTGAGAAGCATTCTACACTTTCCACTTGAAAAATCAACTCTCAGGCAAACAACTGCATTTCTGCCATTGGCTCCCTATGTTTTAGAAAGTTATTCATGTGCAATTTTACCCAAGATCCTCTTACAGTCTTGCAAGAGCTTTTTGTGCTCTGGGGTTGTTGCACAGGTAATTTAGAGGTTAGCTGCTGCCAACAAGCAAGCAGCAGAGAACACGTACCGCCAATTTTGTAGACATCTTGAAGTGGCAGACGCAGAGGTTTGTCAGTAGGACGAGTGGGTGGCAGGATACAGTCCAAAGCTTCAAGGAGGGTGGTTCCACTGGCATTGCCATCCTTTCGGGTAACCTTCCATCCCTTGAACCAGGGCATCTGCAACAGAACAAGTCCAACCATAAACTGTCTGCCAATTTTCACAGCACAGAAAAAGAAGGCTAGAAAAGACCAAGTTGCCCATCCTCACATAATCTCAGTATACTAATGCAGAGTAGCAATTTGTGTAGTACTGGGATTTGATTTTTGACCTTGGCACTTCCAAAGGTAACTATTAAAAATCACGGGCATTTGACTATTGCATAATTTATCTTAAATAACTCTTCTAGTTTCATTTCTTAATATACACAAATGTCAAACCTACGTTAGAGCTGGGCTCCAACATGTTGTCTCCGTTCCAACCAGAAATTGGCACAAATGCTACAGTGTCTGGGTTGTAGCCAATTTTCTTGATGTAAGTGCTGACTTCTTTGACAATCTCTTCATATCTCTTCTGGCTGTAAGGTGGCTCGGTGGAATCCATCTTGTTGACACCAACAATCAGCTGTTTTACACCCAGAGTGTAGGCCAGAAGGGCATGCTCACGGGTCTGCCCGTTCTTTGAAATACCAGCCTCAAACTCACCAACACCAGCAGCAACAATCAGGACGGCACAATCAGCCTTTGAAAAGACAAAAAAAAAGAAAACATCCTCACTACAACGATTTCACACGTGACAAAATACTAGTGGACCCACTCCCACCAATCAGACAACCAAAGAACAACCTGCCTGAACTCCTGAAACCATTAGCTCTATTCACATACCTGAGAAGTTCCAGTGATCATGTTCTTAATGAAGTCTCTGTGTCCAGGAGCATCAATGATAGTGACGTAGTATTTGCTTGTTTCAAATTTCCACAGGGAAATATCAATAGTAATACCACGCTCACGTTCAGCTTTCAGCTTGTCCAAAACCCAGGCATATTTGAAGGAACCTTTGCCCATCTATTGATTAAAAAAGAAAGAAAAAAAAAAATTCATTTTACCTTTTTTAAAAAGAACAATATGTATTTGCATTCGATCCATAAAGATCACACACTGGCTGCAGAACAAAATCTAAGAATAGTAAGTGGTTTAACACTGAAAAATGTTGCTGCTTGTAGAACATGCAACAAGATATACTTGGCGCTACTAGTGACAGATGCCAACTGTTTTCCGTTAATTTAACCTGTTGACAGTTTAGCCCTCCCGACAGCTTGTTAATCGCACTAACACATCTTCACGATAGACCTCTTGAGCTTAAGCCCTACTATCAAGTGTCCTCTACAGATTTCGTTTCTCTTACTAAAGCAATCCTTGTGATAATCACAATTTTAACTGCCACTCAGCCCAATATTCACATTTCTTTCTGCGATGAGCTTGTAAAGACCTATGATGTTATTACAAAGGGGGGGAGAAAGTATCATCAGGGAGACTTTCTACAGATTCAAACACCAAAACTCACATCTTTCTCATGTTCATAAAGAAACTCTACCAAAATAACTTCTTCAATTTTATCCTCAACTAAATATATGCAAAGACTGAGGCGGGCAACTCCACTTCATTTACCAGACACAATTATGCAGGTGTAGCTTTAGACTCCCGTTCTTTTCTTTTGTTCTACAGGTCACAACTTGAGCTTCGCCAACTAACATAATGGCGGATTCAACACTTCAGCACTTGTTCAACTACGGAGACAACTGCAACCTAACCGCCACCCTGTGGCCACAGAACACTTGCGCACTTCTTCAGCTACCGGGACAGTTGCACCCAAATCGCCTCCCTGTGGCCACAACTCTGCTTTGCAACTAAATTTCTTTACTCCCTCCTACACCCCGAAAATTTGCCGGGTGCCCCAGGCCCACACACCTCAGCAGCTTCCTTCTCGAACTTCTCGATGGTCCTCTTGTCGATACCACCGCATTTGTAGATGAGGTGGCCGGTGGTGGTGGACTTGCCAGAATCGACGTGGCCGATGACGACGATGTTGATGTGGGTCTTCTCCTTTCCCATTTTGGATGTCAGTTAGGTTCTTGCTTTCGGCAAAAGAGAATCGACACCTAAAAAGTCGCCCCGAAAGACACGAGTTATGCCTACGGTGCCAAGGCCTTGCTGGGGGTAGCGATGGCGGCCGGGCGGGCCCGGCCGGGCTGGATGGAGGCCCCGGCCCCGCCCCACCGGGAGAGGAGAAAAGAAGGGAGGGGAGGGGCGAGGCGGCCCAGCTCCGGCCGGGGGCCCCCGCGGAGCGCCCCCCGCGTCGCCCCCTCCCCGCGTCCCCGCCGCCGGGCTCG
>WEIS01079516.1:0-20954 GCA_013389965.1 Todus mexicanus
TATACTTAGTCCACATCTCAAGAAACCTGCTGCCGAAGGCTTCGTCACACATAAAATGATAACTGGCCAGCAATTAAAAAGATAAATGCTGTAGGTTGAAAAACACTTTACAGGGCTCTTTACAACTTATTTACTATCCACTATCAGATATCGTCATCTAGGTATGGCTAATTAGACACTACCACCCACTGTTATTTTTGGATATATACAGAGGATTTTTAAATGGGCATTAGTTACTAATTTGTACAGGATCAAAAAAATCTATACCTTAACATCTTTTTTACTATTCCCTTGTGATGAACACAGCTAGTTGTATTTGTTCAGTACAATCTGTTATACCATTAAGGCCAATGCAACTCCTTCGCTTAACAAAATCTTAAAGAGAAAATAAGGATAGAGTGATAGGCCCTGCAGCTCTGCCTCAGCCATTCATCATACAAGTCTAAAGTCTTTTACAACTGTAACAAAGCAGACTGCAAATCTGAGCAGAGATGCACAATTTTATTAAGATAAGCTCACATTCCAACAATTTCCCCGACCCTGTGGCTGATTTATCATAAGATGCCAACTCTCTTTCCTCACTTTTTACTCTCCCCGACGGGAAAGAGGACTAGAGTGACAGCAGCTGCATATCCTGATAAGTTAGCTCATTTGTCCTCACAATCAATAGACAGTACCTGTGCAAAGTTCTCTTGATGGTCCTTCTGCTATTTTCCAACTCTGATCCCTCCCAGATGCAACACAACTCTTAAAGTCATGCCAGAACCAAGCAAAGCAAGCCAGCATTAAAAGGCTTTCAAGCGCGTATCTACCAAAGGCAAGTATTAACAACTCTGCCACTCCCTCCCATCATCCTGTGCTCTGGGCACAGCCCCCAGAGATGGATAAACTTTTCTTCACATATTATGTAATCTACACATGTAATAACAATGTTAATTTCTTACAGAACACAGACTAGAGTACTTTGCATGACAGCAAAGCAAATGTAAAATAGTTAGATTTCCCATGCCACCAGTGATACCCTTTAAAACAAACATTCTTCTTGTCCTTCTCTTTGCCCAAATTCTTACCAGCTACTTTTTCCTGTAGCATTCCATATACACGAGCCATTGCAGATGTTTCTGTGATCCGCTCCCATCCCATATGAAATCAAGTGCAAGCTCAAGGATGACGATATTAAACTCCGATGAAAAATGTAATTGTTACTGCCCAAGGAGGGGAGTTCATACTTGAAAGCATTCAAAATAGGTACGTATCAGGGAACCTATAATGGTCGTAAGTCATTACCAGACCTAAAATGCTCATGAGAAAATTCCAAGAATGGCTATTTTAAATTTACTCCCAAAGGGGTAACTTGCCTCCAAAAATAAAGCAGCACCACTTTTACATGATAAAGGTTTCTGTATGCTTGGCATAATTTCATTTTAACTCTGACAAATATTATAGAATCCATCTGCGTCTCAGTTTTAGATGGCCTCCACCTCCTTTGAATATGTAGCAAATTTTTTTAACAAAATTCCTCTTCTAGTTACTCATGTACTGACAGTTCAGCAGGTGTTAAATACAGAACTGTTAAAAAAAGAAATTTTTAAGGAGCATGTTAATGCAATGTTTTTTCCTGAAACACTATAAAAGTGTGTCACATATGCCAACGGGACACAATTTTTTAATGTGCTATACCTGTCAAACCACTTTTTTCAGTTTAAAGTTCCACATGTCAACAAAAACTACAGGAATTTCATTAAATTTGTAGCAAAGACAAACAGTATTTGAGTAATTAGTTATGGTAAGTTAGCCTATTCCTACAATTTAAGCTCATTTTCCTATTACTCTTACATATGGAATTTGTAGGTGGCCCACTGGTACAAGCAGTCATAACAAACTTCCAAAAATGACCACGAAGAGTTCAGTTAAGCTTATTGTGGACAAATCCAATTCATCTCTCCTTGTGGAGCTAGCCTTAGTCCCGTAGCTGAACCTTATGCACATTCTGGAAAAAAGTATTTTCTAGAATAAAGTAAAATAAGCAAGTACAAGAGTAGTTTTCTGCATCTAGAGGTGTCATTTAGATATATACTGTCACAAAGTAATATTATTTGAGAGTGGTTTAGTCCTTCCTAAAGTCATCCTTCACCAATTGAAAAGATGCTTTTGCTTGTTGTTTTTTCACTTATGAACACGCTAGGAATGATAAAGTTGGAGAAGTTTTATTATTACCATTATCTGCGAGTTGTTATATAGGAAATAAAGTTCCAGTATGCTGAAGCTTCCACATTAATATTTTACACAAGCTTAAATACAGCGGTTTTTTTTCTTATTCTTTGCTCAACCTGAAGAGTTTCAAACCCCTGCAACAAGAATTTTAAATTCAAACCTAGAAAAAACTCCTCAAACCCCTCCAAACAAAGGTTTTGGTATCCACCATACCCCCACTTGACTAAACATGGTCTGTAACTATACTTAACATAGCTTGAGATCCCATGACTTTTTATGTTACACTCAAATTCACTTTTACTATTGACTGTGGTCTGTTTATAGTATTTTAAAAGCCTTTTTAATTTATATTCAAGCTCATTACCCTGGGATCAACTTACTGAACGACTAAAATTTAAAAACCCCTTATTTAAATGACTCCAGGGGAAATACATTGACAAGAGAAGTTTCAAAATTGGGTAAGAGAGAGGAAGAAAACATATACACTACTATAATAAATATGTATCTGTATATTCACATGTATGGCTTTTAAAATATCTACATATAAAATACTTTACTAATATTATTTTTAATGATTAAAAGGTTGGACTATAAGATCCTTGACGTTCCTTCTAACCTGGTATTCTACAATTCTACAAAATTCTGAGTTATAAAGTCCAGGAATGCAAACCACTGACAGCATGAACTCAATGAAACAACATCACAGAAAGTTTAATGCAAACTATATACACTGCTAACAGGAAATTAAAGTGACAGCTTTTGACTAGAACAGTTTGGTTTTTTCCAATCAGTAAGCTCAGAGAGTCACTACCCTGCCTTCTGTTATTTGTTAACTCTGCTAACCATGGGTAACCATCCTTTGCTTCCCTTCCCTGGTTACAGCCAGAAGGAACAAAATAACCAAAGGAGTGGGAAAAGCAAAATTAATTTTGCAAGGCATGGACGAAAGCTTTTTTTAAGCAAACTGACTTCAACTTACTCCAAAACAACAAAAGGTTTCTAGAACTACCTCTCACTCTCTCTCCTTAACAGATCTCACTACTTAGAATGTCTTTATTTTAGATCAACATTCAACAACATGCCAAACCATTCCAGTGCACCAGTGAAAAAAAATTTCTGAAGGCTTTTTAACAAAGTAATTAATACAGGATCTGATCTTCCAGCATCTAAGGATTCCTCCCGCCCCTTTCTTCCCCACTGGAACCTGTCACACCCAGGGCATAAAATCCGCCAGCAGGTCTCACACCCAGCTTGTTATCCTCCCTTTCGGTGCCACCAACACCCTCCCTACCCTCCTTGCACTTACGCACCACGTCGCCTCCTTGCTGCGGCCGAGGGCACCATTCGAGAAAGAGACAGAGCAGCCGGAGCTGGCCGGGGCCGGGGAGCGCAGGGGCAGCCGTGCCGCAGGCCGCCCCGGGACGAGAGGCCGCTGCGCACCTCCGCCTCCGCGGGGCCGGGCGGCGCATGCCGCGCTGCGGACGGGAGAGGCTCGGCAGGGNACCGGCTCCGCTGTGGGGGGTGGTGTCCGTCTCTTCCGGCGGTGCGTCCCGCCTGGTGACCCGCTGCGGCTGTGTGATGCGGCCTCCAGCCTCGCCTGGGCCAGTCGGGTCCAGCTTCTCGTTGGGAAACGCTCCCCGTCCTCCGCCGCCTCCCCGGCCGGAGCGGAGCGGAGCCTGCCCAGGCGCAGGCTGGGCTCAGCCGGCCCCCTGGCTCCGCAGGTCGCGCCCAGTCTCGCAAGTGCCGGACCCGGCGCTGAGGAGCCCCCGCAGGCAGGGGTAGGGGCAGCCAGCCCCCGGCTGGCGCTGGAGGTGGCTCAGCGTCACTGGGAGCTGCCGCTGCCGTTGTGCAGGGCGCGGTGCGTTCCTGCCTGGTGCTGGTCAGCCTAAAGACACCTTGCTGCTGCCTAATTATCCTGCAATATTTATCTGATACCTGGAGCCTCGCAGCCCTCCCTCCCCAGCATGTCTGCAGGCTATTAATGACAGCGCTGTTGTGAGTGTGTGATGCTCAAACTGGCTAAGAAATCCGGGCTAGCTCCAGATTATAGCTGAGCGTGAACAGCTTTAGTATTCCTGAGGCTTGGGCGTTACTAAGATTCTCTCTTTGAAGTGATGTAATGTCTCAGAACGTACGTAAAGCCGATGAGAAAAAAAGGCTTGTTTTAGTGATAAATGGAGAGAAAGGTGAAATACATTCCACATCTCCCCTCACTTTGCTCCTCCTTCACATCATAAATTCTGACCTAAAGTGTGTTATTTTCTCATACAACCTCACAGCATCCCTGTAAAATAGACACTTCATCTGTCCCTGTTACAGGCATATCAGTCTTTGCTTGCCTGAAATTATTTTACCTAGTGTATCTTAGTCTCAGTTTGGGGGGACAAGAGAGCAGGCTTTGAAAAATTACATCCTTTTTTCAATAAGTTAACCAGCCATGACAATTTAAATTGTAACTTGGTTATTAAAGCATTTCCTTGATGCCTGAACAACTTGCAAGACTATCTGGATTTAATCAAGCTATGTTACCCCTTTTTGTGACTTGCTTTTCATCCTGCGGTGTCATCAGACGTGCATTAAAACAAGGTGATCCATAAGATACCAGCTTATGACACAAAACTGCTAGACAAAGAAGGTTTTTGACAGCATTGAAAATGAGCTGCAAGTAGATAATCAAGTCCTTAGTTCAGGAAGCATTTCATCTCAAACGTTTCATAACTGTATCCATCTTAAAAGTCATTAGAGTCTTTCACTATCATCATTCACCTTTTGACTTAAAATGCCCTGGTGCTTAGGATTCCATTCTAATTTCCAGTCTAAACATTTTCATACCCATTCATAAAAATGCTCATATCCTGTTTATTCTTCTACTGCCAATATTACCCTATTAAACAACTCTCCCCTTCTATAACGTCTGTTTGCCATAAGAGAATAATTTTATCCTCTCAACAATTTTCTTTTGCTAGCCCAGCAGTCTTAGTCTCCCACTGCACGATAGCTTTTCTGTTTGCTTGATCATATTAATGTCCCTTTTACCTTCATTTCTGCAGATGTTGCAGTTACAGTTCAAGCTGTCCTGTGTGCATAATGTTTAATGTATATATAGTTCTGTTTCTCATCTGAGCACATCAGCCGTGGACATCCAGATACTTAGGGTCAATAAGGGTTTTTAAAAATTACTTTCTTTGAGCTGTGCGTGCTGACAAAAAATTATGAACAGGAAGGAAACAGATGATAGATTGTTTTAGAAAATGAAACAGTTACCAGATGATGCACACTTAAAAATGCTTTTGCTTTTCAAAACAGACCTTTCTTGTGAAGTCTGTCAGGAGCACATAGTTAGATACCAAGTGGATGTTAGAAGACCATCAGCTAAATGTGGCTAACTTGGATGCCGATGCTAGAGAGTGGTAGAAATGGCACAAGTGCTTCTTATATTTAGCTTTTAAAGGGCAGAGTAACTGGTTGTTCAGTCAAGGTAGCCAAACAATATTTTCGTTACTGGGCCTGGCTATTAAAAACAATACATCTTCTGGAAAGAAGCTGCTCTACAAGTCCACATAAGGGTCAAATTCTGTAATAGTAATGTAATTTCTGTCAAGGGCCCAGTTCCATTTTCAGAAGCACGTAAACTGTACCTTGGCTACTTAACAATAACTATGGACCATGTAGCTGCTAATATTAACAGGTTAAGCATCCTAGGGCTCCTTCCTCGTGTTCTCATATTTTCAAAATTTATTTGCATTTTAAAAGATTTTCAGTGATTGAGTCTGGATATAGACAAGCTCAGGAATTCTTTGAATTGTTTCCTTTGCAGTTACCTTGAACTCTAAATTATATTGTTTGGTGTTGCCGTCACAAACATAACAGTAGTTCCTTGGGCAATTTATGGTGGAAAATAGAAATTTTGGAAGTGATTTTGAGTGTAATACAGAAGTCTAATGTATAAAAATTAGAAGCCTGAATATGCAGCAAAGCAAAGTACTTGGGCAGAGACAAAGTAAGGATAACATGGATAAGTTCACTGAAAAAATAGTTCTACTGTTCAGAACTGATTAAGGTATTATTACTGTGTAGTGCTATACTGATATTGTGATTTTTTTTTCTTCTAACACCTGCAAAAGGGAATTGCATCTTAATATTTTCTGCTTTTTGTGCTTGCATTCCTTTGTTATGATGCCCCCTCCCTTTTTCCAGACTACATTTCTCACAAATAGCCTACTTGTATTTTTCCTGTTTTTTTTTTTATCTGCGGTAAACTTTTCCTTCCAGCTATTGCATAAGTAGTTATACCCCAATTGATGGTGTTATTTTACCAGCCTGGCTTCTTTGTTATTCCTCCTTAGATAGAATTTAAATTCAAGAAAGTGCATTGACATTTATGAATCTCCTCCTAGATCTGCCCAGTAGATGTCTGGAATGTGTAGTAGATGGGATATTTGAGGGGCGGTAGTTACATCAGGACTATTAGCTGTTTAACCTTTAGCCTGGAGGTTGGAGACAGGATGGCTCAAGCAATTGGTAATGGGATAAAGCTTTTCACCTCCGAATTGCCAACTCTGGGCCAGATTAGTAGGAGCAGAATATTTCCACCATCTGGTGTCTGGTCAGTCTGGTGTCTGTCATGAGAGAAATCAGTAGACACCCCTGCTACTGGTGAACAGCTTTCCAGTTAAAACCCCAGCAAACCTGCTGTGAGAATGATTGCAACACAAACAGCTCCAAGTGAACATGAAAACTAAAAATCCCAATAGAAACCTCATGGCCAGGCCTCAGCACACTGAAGGGAGCCCAGGAAAAAATTGTCAGTTTGGACTGTCATGAGATGCTTTTTCACTGGGAATAGTCAGTTTATAGGAAGCTATTTTTTTAAAAAGCAAATAATTGGTAATTCTTGGCTGAAATTGATAGCAGCTTCCAAGAAAAATTACTTGAAAAGCAGATATCGTCCAAAGTCCTTCTGATCTTCAAAATGTAGATATCCGTAAATAATGTTTCTGGTTGAGACATGATGGCAATACTCACACAGGACATAGCTCAGCTGGAAGAAATGCTCTATCCAAATACAGGAAGTTTTCGCCTTATCACAATCTGAGACAGGTTAGCTTAGGCTGACTTAATGAATAAGTTAGGAATCAGTGTGCCAAGTTGTAAGGTAGCACCTCTGAATGCTCCATCCATTTCCTATTAGAAATAAAGTCAGATGTACTTACAGAATCTGTGAACTGGGCTAGTGTCTGAATTTCCGTAACCTTCTGAAGCAATGTTCTATCTGAATGAAAGAAAATCAAGTTAAATAGCCACTTGAGAGAGAAGGAAAAAAATCCCCACTGTAGTATTCAAGAAAGGTTATATTGAAAATTATTATTTGTAGCAATAATAAATTGTTTCAGTATGGAATACTAACCAATACTAACAACCGTAGGGCTTTTGTTTCATGTTCCTGAAGCAAAACTGTGCTTTTAGAGAGAAACTAAACACCTAGGCCTTAACAGAGAGACTTAAGAAAACACATACAGAATCTAGGATCTGATTTTCTGCGTTGCTAACACTATTTGGTTTGGTTTGAATTCAGACACCTGAATGAGAATTACCGTATTTTCAGACCCATATTTAATAATGCGACGAGACAGCAATACAGCCGGCGTTCATCAAATCATGCTGTTACATGCTGTGTCCAGTAAAAATGAATTCCAAGTTAAACTTTTTTTTTTCCTGTTCTCCAGCGTGACCAAGAGGTGGTGCCACCACACCAGCCCCCCACGCAGCTCGAGCCCGGACTGGAGCTGAGATTCCAGAGCCTCCCTTTAGACCGCACAGGACCAGTCAGTCAAACGCAGTAATGCTGGTTTTGTCGAGGTTATGCATGCCTTCAGAAAGATGGACTAGCAAGAAACATGCATTCAGAAAATCCGTGGTTTGTTCATCACTCCTCGCTTGTGTTAGCTTTGCATTTTGAATCCTTTGTCCAGTTTCTTTATACATCTACACACTTCACACTTCTCCTTCATTTTCTTCTCTTTCTCAGTAACTGATTCTTTCTGCTGCCAGCTCCCCCTTATCATTTCATCCTTTTTCTTAGTCCCTTGAACTTCTCAGACATCCTTACTGAGATGCCCAGATGCCGTGTGTTTTTAAAGATTATAAAAAAGGAGATATGTCATTAAGATACGCTGAAGTAACTCAAAATAAAAGCTAGTATCTATTTTTCAAACCATATTCACTTGGCATAGCTTTGCTCAAATTGATATTCTCTTGCAATTGTGAGTGACTATTTCATAACCTCCCACACCCTCATCTTTAACCATTTATGTTTAGTGCTGTATACCAACAATTGTCTTGTGGTTATTTTATCATCTGGCAACTTCCTACCTCATGAGGTCACCCAGGCATCATAACCCTTGAATATTTTTTCTCATCCACAATATTCAAGAAAGAGAACCTGTAGATTTTCTTTGGAACAAATATAGTGAGTTAATTCTCACTATTAATAGGTTACAAGGGCGGTAGACTTTTAAAATAAACAAGCTTTGTGAACTTTGTAAAATGTTGTAGCTCAAGGTGGCATAAGGTAAAGATTGGAATTCCTTTTCCATGTGTATGGCAAGAATCTTCAGTTTTCAGTAACTGGCTATGGTGGGTATGATCTCACCTATGATTTGTATATTGGTATTTCACTTTCATAGCAGCTACAGAGTACATAATGACTTTATGTTCTGGGATACAAAGAAGCTGGCTAACACATTTCACCTCAAATATGTGCTTGGTTTTTTAGATATTTAATCTCAGAAACATACAGATCTTTTTTAAAAAAATATTTGTCTCTGCAGATTCAATTACTGAATAACGAACAAGTACTTCAAAATCCTGTTGGCTTTAATTGCAACTATTTTATTTAACAATTCTTGCTTCAAAAGCTTTACTCAATGTAGTATATTTTTTGTGCTGACTTCTATATCTTCATTCTCTTCAATTTAATTCATTTATTTCTCCCTTTAATCCTTCCATGTCCTTAAATCTTTTGGTTCAGCCTAATCCTTCAAATCCTATAATTACTCAAACAAAGCATTTTAACCTTGTGGCCTTCCTGGACTCTTGCCTACTGCTTATGACATGTAGGTCTCGATTGACTAATGATGTTTACTGCTGCATTTTTTTTCCTAGGATATTCATGGAAAATTTCATGCCACATAGCTCCTGTTCATAGCAGGGCTCAGTGTCACAGTATTACTATGAACACTGGAAAAATTGTAGTGGCTGCTTTCTACTATTAGAACAATTGCTTCTTTTAGTCAGAATTTACAGTTGACCTTCATGTAACCCCAAATAATAGAAGTTCAAAACCTAATTTTGATTTCAAGTAACTATTCCCAAGTTCTTTGTGTCTCTTCAACAGGTATTTTTTTACATACTGTGTAATTCAGTTAAATCTGAGAATGACAGCACTTTACGACGCTATGTTGGGTTGCCTGAATATTTTTCTAAACATTTCAGAAACATACTGATTTCCCTTAGGAAATTCTGAACACTACAGTGAGGATACTGGTTTATGGTACTTAGAATTTTTCATGTAAGTTATATTTGTAAAGAACTAGTCCAACTTTTATTTTGCTTATTTTATTTAAATTTTTATTGTAATTTTTAATTTATTTTAATTATTTTATTTTATTTTGCTTAATTTTATTTTATGAAAGAGTAATGAGTAGGCTTCCAACTAAAATTAATCAGTGATTGTGTTAACAGGAGTGATAATATAAAAGATGATGAAGAAAAATTGTATACAATGCTATTAAGGGGAAAAATGAAATAAAGTTAGGGCAGGAATTTTAGAAAAATGTTAGAAATTTTAATGACTTACAGTACTGAAAGTACATGACTTGCTGACAATGGTGAAAACAAATGTTAATGTCTTAAGGGACTGGATGATAATAAAGTCTAAAAGGTGCAGAGGGAAAAGAATATAGACAGAAAAAGACTGTGAAGATACCAGAGAGATATCAAGAAGAGGGTATCAAATTAAGTATGTGAAAGCACAGGAGAACAAACACCTGGAATGTGAGAAATAGAAACAAATTGTCCTGAAGGAATAATGGAAGTATATCCATGTGTCTATTTTTTATGGAGTTTAAAATGCTCTATTAAATTTCATGACTCTAACTGTGAAAAAAACCCCAACCCTCTTTTCAACATTAAGCATCTGTGTTAGGGAAAAATTCTAACTGTTGTGGACTGAGAAAGATACATTTCTTTGGGGGTAATGATAAACTGAAAAGTCACAAAGTCTGCATCTGTTTTCTGTGTTCAGCTGTTCAGGAGCTCTCAAGGGGGCTACATACACATGGTTATACAGAGATGGACATAGACAGCTTATATCCTGGAAGATCAAATACCAGGGGACTGTGCTGGTTACTGATTTTGTGACTTGTGAGCAAAATTCACTACAAATACTTGAACCACAGCTTCTGGTCCTCAACTCTGTGCCTTTTATGTACAGTTTATACATCACACATTTACCAGATGTATGCTGAGTGACTTTCTTCTAATGTAAAAGCATTACGTTAAACTGCTTAGACATGGAAGCAGTTATAAAAATAAGCTGGGTTGACTTTTAGACACCAGAGTCCTGCATATCCAGACCTTACACAGATTTATGGCCTTACCTTTTCCAACTTGTCTTTGAGAGAGGTTCTCCTTGTGAGTTTTCCTTGTAAGGCACACAAAGTCCATATGGAAACAACAGAATGCCTGGAACTGGTTTCTCAATACAGTTTCTTGGGAAAATACTTTTTTCTGTGCTTGAATAACTGAGCCTAAGCTATTGAAAATGAAAAAGTTGTAAACCAGCTGCTCCTTTTTTCTTTTTCCTGGTTTTTTTCTTTTCTTTTTTTCTTTGTATTTAGGATGATCAAACAGGTTCCTAAATTCCTTTTCCCATTCCATTCCAAAAAATACGTAATTGTAGGTACTAGAAGGGAGAAAAAACATGATAAGAGACGGGATGTGGGAGAAAAGGCATTACTAAGGAAGAGACATTAAAAAGACCTGCACCGTACAATTTGTGGAGGAGACGTATGAACTTGGATTTCCTCCCAGTGAAGTCAATGAGAGCAGAGCTGTCTCATGAAAAAACTTACTAATTAATGAAGGACATTGAGCAAGACACAGCATACATTTCTTGTATTCCTAAATACAGTGAGAAAATCGAAAAAGTTTGAAGAAACAATTAAAATGCAGATGCTGTGACAAAATGAGAAAATAACTAATACTGTTGGAAAGATGGAGACCTTTTGGAACATATACAACCTCTGTGCATGTGAATCAGGAAGACAAACATCTGTATCAGCACAAGTTAATGAAGCAGTTAAGTTCACCTATGCAGGATGTTACTTAGACAAATAGCACTCATGTGATATCAAATAAATGAGAACAGAATTTCAGTTAGACTAGAATTAGTATGTTGCAAATACTGATAATTTAAAGGATAAGGTTGTAATTGGTAGCAACACAAAAAAAAGTACCATTTGAATACTGCTGCCAGACCTTTCCTCTTTCCTTTACTGTTTGTCACTGCTGAAAAAATACCCTAGATTTACTGAAAATATCCTAGACTACTACATTTCTTGACTGTTTAAGAAAACTCATGGTGACTGCAATATCTCTGAGCTTGCCATCGCTTGCATGAAATTATTATAGCTATGAAGAGAAGCTATAAGTGAACTACATCCATTTAAGGATCAGCCATACTTGTTCACAATGAGCGGTATTGAATCCCTGCAGCCTTTCTAAGCAGCAATCAAAGTAGGCATTAAACGCAATAAACATCAGAAGTCTACCATTATTAGAGCAGCAAAGCATCATCCTAATTTCTTCATTTTGGACCTGCTTTGTGCTGTTAATCAGGAGTAACTCATTAAGTGAGAAGCAAGTTCTGGGATATTTTCCTCTTTTCACTAAATGTTAGCCACAGTACCTTTACATGCAAATTCTTCTGTGTCTATCCTCTATCTTAATCGTGCAGATCCTGGCACTGTCTTCATAGCTCTCTCTTATTGGTTAGTTACCATGTTATTATTATCTTTATTGAAGCCTGTCAAGACAAAAAAATGCTAATTCTTCAGGGAGTTTTGATTTGACTAGTTTTAAAACTTTTACTTAGTTTCTGCAAGTGTTGGCTATGACATGGTGAATGATTTGCCAATTTTCTAAATGATAAGGATGTATTAGGTTCTATTTTTATTCTTTTAAATCTGTCAACATTTTTATCCTTTTTTTGTGGCTGTTTACTCTTCTGTATCTGTATTTTGCAATATTTTCTTGTTTTTTGGCTACAGTTTTTCCAATTTGGGTTTAAAAAAATTGCATAGATAACTTGTAGGCTAAGCTTTTTGCTTTAAGCAAGGCAAATAAGTCTTTAACCAATCTGATTTAGTATTTTCACATTGTAGGCTACATATTCTGTTCTTTATGTAGTTTGCTTCCATGAGATATAGATTTGGAAGATCCATAAATAAAATTATTGTTCTGGACTCTTTTTTTTTTCCCCCCTGTATACCTAGTCCTGTCTGCCTGCCATCCAATTTGTCCCTGTGAAAAGGGAAAGATGAGCTGTGAAGGGGATGTGTGGGAACCTCCAGATGTCGCCTGTAACTCATAGAATCCATCTGTTTTCATCTCTTTCTACAGGATTCTTTGCACCTCTCAGCATTTAATATGGAGAGTTGCTTCTTCCTCATTCACATTTAAATAGTGTTTCTTATGATGTATTTAATGGCAATGGCATTCCTATGCTTTCACATTACTGGATCTCAGATGATATCTCTGTTTTTATTTTTAATTGTATTTTGCAATGCTGTCATTCTTAGAGAGTTTTTTAAACAAATTCTGTGGCTATCAATTGAAAAGAAACTCTGTGGAGACTTCTAGAACTACTTCTGTTATTTGCTAGTTTATTTAAAAACAGAAGGATTCAAAGCAGATAGTTTCTGCCAATCTCTGTTGAAGATACAGGGTTTGTTTCCATTTAGAGTTATCTGCTTGGTGCCCTAGAGTCCACAGGAGACAGTTTATCATAACTTAAGTAGAACAGCTATTCTTAAAATCAGATTCAAATAGACTACATAAGTTGTTTTTAAGCTGCCTTGGAATTCAAATGTGAAATGTAGCCTAAAATACTGTGGTTGAGGCAGTCCTCATCAAACAGTGAGCAAAAATAGTATGCAGCTGTTAGGCTACAAATGCATATCCAGGCCTGCAAAGAAAGAACAAGGTAAGGAAATATCATTTTGACTGCAGTGCTGTGGTACCATATCCTAACAATCTCTTCTTATGACTCTCCGTTCTGCTGTGCCTGTACTGTCTGATTCTTTCTTCCTCCTGTGGTGGGTTAACCTTGGCTAAGTGCCAGGTACCCACCAATTTGCTCTATCACTCTCCCCCCCACCACTGCACACACCTCCCTCAACACAACAAAGGGGAAGAGAATAAGGTGGAATCAACTCACGGGTTATGATAAAGGCAGTTTAATAGGAAAATTGGAAAGCAAGGATGCCCGCATGAAGCAAAGCAAAGCGAAATATATATATTTTAATCATTACTTCCCATAGCAGGTGATGTTCGGCCTCTCCCAGGAGGCAGGGCTTCGATATGCGTAGCGGTTGCTCAGGGGACAAATGTCTTCTGCCACGGATGCCCCCCCTCATCCCCTCCTCCTCCAGCTTTTATTCCTGAGCTGATGTCAGATGCTATGGAATAGTTCTTTGGACAGTTTGGGTCAGCTGTCCTGACTGTGTCCCCTCCCAGGATCTTGTCCACTCCATCCCCCTGGTGCTGTGCCAGCCCTGCTCAGCAGCAGTCACAACACTGGTGTCTTATCAAGCTATGGGGACACTAACTCCAGCCCAGCCAAACCCAATACACCTCCCAAGTATAGAAAATTTAATTCTGGACCAAATCATATCAGACTTGTAAAAGAAGAGAGTTATAACTCTATTTTTGATCATAGGTTACTTCTAAGCTTGTAATTCTGCATCACTCCACATGGTGTCTTCATGGACTGTAAATTGTTAAAATAATTCAGGAGTCAATTCCCTTCAAAACAAGCCTTTTATTCTTCTTTCCTTCTGTCCCATGCATATAGGTATTAACACACCGCGCTCTTGTGCACATTACAAGAATTAAAACTGTTTACTTTGAAGGCTAAATTTTTTTCTGAAGGAAGATGACCTAGTAAATGAGTAATTTTAAATTGCTTTAGGGAGTTAAGACTGTTAGGAGAAGGTGATTTCATTTTTGAGGACTTTGAAGGGATTCTTCATGGTCTTCCAGATACATACATTCAGAAGGAATGATGTTCAATATGCTACTGTAGGTGAGCTTCCCAATTAAGTTAGTGGAAGGCAATTGATGGAGAATTCCCATAGAAGAAAGGTAAGAGAAACAGAGTGTGTTTATCTTGGAGAGGAGAAGGCTTGGAGGAATCCAGTTGCAGTCTTCCAGTGCCTCAAAGGGTAGCTGTGGTGGAAAAGGAAATGCTCTTAACTCACGCATGCACAGTGACAGGATGAGAGACAACAGGCACAAGTTACTTCAGGGGAAACTCCATCTGGATATAGGAAGGATTTGCTTCACCATGAGGACAACTAAATCCTGGAATAGGTTGCACAGAAAAGTGGTGGAATGCCCCTGATACGAATTAATGAAGACTTGGCTTGGCAGAGCGCTGGATTAATCCCTGCTTTCAGAAGTTTAGACCAGATCATCTCAAGAGCCACCTTTCAACCTGCACTACTCTGTGATTGATTCTTCTTGTTACCTAACTTGTAAATTCAAAGGTCTGAAATAATCTGTCTTTTTGGAGAAAAATAAAGTGTTATGATGTTCTGGTGAATTATTGTGATAAGGACCCAAAGCACAGTGGTGTACAATATATAGAAAGAGAACAGAAAGACATGCAGAAAGACATAAAACATATAAAAAGAATATGACGTATGAAAAGTCACACAGTCAGGCAAAGTCCTTCACAGGCTCCTTCTCCCATTTTGTGACAGCATCAGTTGCGGTAAATGTCTTAGTTACTGAGACTGTGATAGGATGGAAATAAGCTTCTCAGACACTTCCTAGACTTTAGAAAGCCAGAGTAGTCACTGTTTTCATTAGTATTGACGCAAGTGGCAGAGTGCATGGGTCAGCTCTTCCACTAGGAAGCTGTGTCTTCCCACCTGATCTTATAATTCAAGTATTTGCTGTTTATAAAGCAGTGAGATCTTTTGGGTTCGCTTTATTGTATTAGGGATGGACGATAGTCACATTTTCACATGGTAATGATCTGTTGTTGTAACACGTTGAAGCAAACAACTGCTGATTAGGCCAAGGTTGTGCAGCTGGAGAGGTGCTAAATAGCAACTCAATTGCTAGAACCAATCTCCATCCGGTCTAGTGGCCGGTAAGGGAAATAAAACACCAAAGGTCTGCCAACAAACACACTGAGGAAGCTGAAGATCATGAAGTAATGACCACCAATCACAACCCAAAGACCCCCAAGCATGCATAGTAGCTCTTTTGGATATACAACTGTCGGTTAGTCGCGAGGGTGTGTTTATATTAGCCTCTATGCATGCGCTGGCCACGCATCCATAGATGCGAGTTCCACTTGGAGCACACCCTTTGAGGAGGGAGTGTATATAAATCATGCTGAATGGAAAGAAAATGTTTTTTGCTAGAAAGCCACCAACGCATATGATTCGGATCCAGGGGACGCCCTGATGATGTTTAGTACCTACTGTCCCTTTTTCCTCTGAGAGGCATGATCCAGGCTTTTCATCCTTCTTGGCGGGATTCAAAACATCATTGTGGGGCCGGTATGAAACTTCTCCTTACTTTGTGAAACTTTCTCTCTACTTTGGGAAACTCTTCTAAACCTTCGTCACTTCGGGAAACTCTTTTTTACCTTCACTACTTCAAGGAACTAACACAGTCCCTATCACTTAAATTAGTGTATTGCCTTAACACTGCTTCTTTTGTGAAACAGGTTTATTGCCACAATTCAGCTGCACTCGCTTAACAAATTTACAGCTGTCCCCTGGCTGGTTGCTTTTAGGCTGATTGTGTGAATTGGGTAATTAATAAAAGCTGCTTTGTTTGAAATTGCTAATAGCTCAGTCATGTTTGTAATTGGGAATCCATTTCCAAACCAGAACATTTATCAAGAATAAAATGATAATTTTCATAGATAAGAACTGCCTGGAGATGTGGACCAGCTATTATACAAGCTGAAAATTATTTTGGTTTTTTTTGTGGATTTGTTGTTTTTGCAGTGTTGTTGGGCTTTTTTTTTGTGTGGGTGTTTTTTTATTTGGTTGGTTTGGTTTTGGGGTTTTTTGTTTGTTTTTTGAAGAATTTTAGGATGGAAACAAAAAAGATAAGAGCTGACTTTTAAAAAATAGGTAAATAAAAGCATGACAGCTTGTATATTCCATTCTTTGTGGACATTGAAATTAGAAAACTGGTATAAGAAAGCCTGGAAGTGCTCAAAAAATCAGTATATAAAGGCAGTATTTCAAAAGATTAAGGTGACTGTAAATGACGAGTTTCATTGAATTAGTATTCACTAGCAGTAAATAGAGAGAAATGCCTACATTGCCTTCATTTTGTGTAGAGAAGTCTCTATAGACATGAAGTATAAAGCATAATACTTTGTTCCTGTGTTCCAGTTTGTGCCCGTTGTGCCTTGTCCTGTCACCAGGCAGCACTGAAAAGGGACTGGCCACATCCTCTTGTACTCCTGTCCTTTAGATATTTCTAAACATTGATAAGATCCCCTCTCAGGCTTCTCTTCTCTGGTCTAAATAGACCCAGATCTTTCAGCCTTTCCTCATCATGGAGATGCCCCAGTCTCCTAATAATCTTCATAGCCCTCTGCTGGATTCTCTCCAGTAGTTCCATCTCTCTCTTGAACCAGGGAGCCTAGAGCTGGACACAATACTGCAGATCTGGCCTCACTAGGGCAGAGTAGAGGGCAAGGAGAACCTCCCTTGACCTGCTTGCTGATCACACTCTTCTTTATACACACAGAGATTAGGTTCCTCTTCGCCCATCTTTCCAGCCTGCCAGGGTCTCGCTGAGTGGCAGCACAGCCTTCTGGTGTGTCAGCCGCTCCTTCCAAATTTGTATCATCAGCAAATATGTTGAGGGTACACTCCATCCCTTCATCCAGGTCATTGACGAATATGTTGAACAAGACTGGATGCAGTATTGACCCCTGGGGAGCATCACCAGTTACGGACCTCCAACTGGACTGTGTGCCATTGATCACAACCCTCTGAGCTCTGTTGCTCAGCCAGTTCTCAATGTACTTCACTGTCCACTCATCTGAACCATACTTCCTAAGCTTCCCTATGAGGATGTTATGGGAGACAGTGTCTGAAACTTTGCTGAAGTTGAGGCAGACAGCACCTACTTCTCTCTCCTCATCTACCCAGCCAGTCATGCCATCATAGAAGGCTATCAGATTTGTCAAGCATGATTTCCCCTTGGTGAATCCATGCTATCCACTCCTGATAACCTTCTTGTCATCCATGTGCTTAGAGATGACATCCAGAATGAGCTGTTCCATCACCTTTCCAGGGATGAAAGTGAGGCTGACGGACCTGTAGTTTCCTGGGTACTCCTTTTTGCCCTTTTTGAAAACTGGAGTGACATTGGTTTTCCTCCAATCTTAGATTCATAAAATCATTTGGGTTAGAAGGGACCTCTGGATGTCATCTAGTCCAACCCCCATGCAGTGAGAAGGGACATCTTCAACCAGAGCAGGCTGCTCAGAGCCTTGTTGAGCCTCACCTCGAATGTCTCCAGGGATGGGGCCTCAACTACCTCCCTGGGCAACCTGTTCCAGTGTTCCATTACCCTCACGGTAAGGAACTATTTCCTAATATCTAATCTAAATGTACCCTTTTCTAATATAAAGCCATTATCCTTCATCCTGTCCCTACAGGTCTTTGTAAACAGGCCCTCTCCAGCATTCTTATAAGCTCCCTTCAGGTACTGGAAGCCCTAGGCACCTCTCCTGTTCTCCTCAACCTTTCAAAGATGATGGAGAGTGAAAATGTTCCTATATCCCTTCCCAGTGGCCAGTCTCTATTGTTCAACTTGACTGTTTTAGCATTTGAATTCACATGGGACTTCATTTGGACTCCATTTAGCCAAAGCAGTTTGTTTTAATAATGATACAAGTTGATTATAAGTTTGTTTTGTCTATCAAGTAGCTGGCTATTTTCAGTGATGTTTTGTGGCTCAAATATATTCCCATGACTTCCCTCAGAAATTTCAAACACCTCTTTTAAGGCTAAAATTGTAGCAACCCCCCCTCTCCTGAAATAGTCTTTGATGTAAGTGATTTTTCAAGCAGCGACAGGTCAAAGTGACAAAAGGGGACTTTCTTCAAATAAGTTAACAAGTCTTCTCCCATTCTGCTTTCATTTACAGTCTGCCTGAAATTCTAGGAAACTTTTACCTGTCCAGCTACTGCTTTTTCTGTAAGAAAGCCCCCACGGATATTATCAGCATGAGTTTTATAAATCCCTTTCATAATGAGATGTGTTATGAAGTAGCAAAAATTTCTGTTAAGAACTTAATGAACTTCTCAGCCAAATCCATAGAGAAAAGACAGCAAACACAGGGGAAGTGCCAACACTTTTGACCCCATTCAATTTCTTAAAACTGATATTCAACACAAGTTTTATGGGGATATTTGTATTTCTGCTCATTAAATAGATCTTAGTGAAAATAGGAGGCTGTGATAACTGTCTATTCATACTTTCCACTATAGTTTTCATTTCCCTAATTTGTACCCGAATGTAGGCCCATATACAGTGAGTAATAAAGGTCCTATTTCACAACTCCTGAGTACATTGGATTTTGATTTTTACAAGGGTAAGGACTGTTTTCCTTCCTTGTATGTTTTCTTGTTGTTGTGTGAAAAATAGCAAAACAACACCTTATAACATTATCAGAAGGCTTGCACACAGATCTAGGTTAGATTTTTCATTCACACTAAATGGCTTTCATTATGTGCCTGATATGTTATATAGTTAGGTCTTCATTTATGTGGAAATTTTGGATCAATGCAGAAACCAGTGGTAAAGTTGCTGTGAATGCTTTTGTCTGTATATTTTGTGCTGTGTTTTGATACATAATTTTGAGTTGATAGGATATTGTTCTTTAAAAATTCTTGTTGCTCTGCCCCTTTTATGACCTTCAAAGAGTCAAAAGCCCTCTTCTTCTATGCTGGTATCCTCCCCTACCTCAAAAGTAGCCAAGAGGGCTAGACTTCTTTCCTTTCTAATAGCTTGTTTTATGGAGAATACTTACAGGAAGGAACCTGTCTTCTTTCCATTTGATTTTCATTCCTGAAGTAAAGATTTTAGCCTCTTCACCTAATTTACTGCATCTTTAGACAAGTAGAATGGTTCATTCTTTATCTAAGATCTCTTAATCTCATTTTTTTCAAGTGAAGTCATCTTGTGTTACAGCACTGAGGCTGAAGAATAGATTCAGTCCTTCATGGTGTATGTAATATGTATTCGAACTTGTGTTTATGTATTGTATTATTCTCCAAATGATTTGAAAACTTACTGAAATACATGACATTTTTTAAAGGGAAGAGGAAAGCAAAACTTTTTTATTAAACTGTGTATTCCTTATATAGACATTACAAAAGCTGCCAAAACATAAGTTGAGCAGCAATTTGCAATTAATTTTTGGAGTAATTTTCAAGCACAAAGTGCTTAGCTTATTCTGCTGCCTTTGAAATTATCACTTAAGTCGCACATATGGTTAGTCCAGGAAACTCAAGAAAACTGTATCTTTACAGGGTTTTTTTTAACACAGGAGCCTTTCATAAAAACCTCTCTAAATTTGTTATGTGTATAAGAAGAAACTTGTGACAAAAAAAAGTTCTGAACATTTTCTAAAATACTACATATAAATTTTATAACTCTGAAAAACATTCTGATTCAGAAATTCCTGAGGGACAAGTATTGCAATGGTCTTAATTTAGTTTTATAACACCTACCCTTTGAACAGTTATGAAGTGAACCAGATGTTGTCCCCTAGCTTATCAACACGAAACAGAATTCTAAGAAACTGTATATCTTTTCACATTCCTGTAGGCACCATAATTTTCAGATTTATATTCAAAGAAATTGCATATATCATCTTGACATTCTGATTTACTGAATCTTTTCAGATAGTCCCAAAACATCTTTTGTGAGCACAAAGTTCTCATTTTGTACGGAATGATGAGTCGTTTTAGCCTACTGCAATTGTAAACAAGAAGAAATTGTACTAAAAGCACACATGCCTTCCTGCTACTGTTCATTTTAACATTTATGTAGGCCAGAGTGGAGCAGCCACAGAATTTTCACTGTCAATTCTTTTGAATTGCTGGACTTCTACCTTATTTTACTTGTTTTTGATAAAAATTTACATCTGAAAGATAAACTAAGTTTTACAGAAATATTTTCCAAATATTTTTTGTTCCAAATGTTATGTTCACCTTGTGTCTTTCCTTTATTTAAAGAAATCAAGACTGACCATAAGAAGGAAAGCATATCTGAGTCTGCACTAGATTATTCAAGTAATAATTAATAAAGCTTTATTTCTCTACTAGCAATAGCTAGTAGATGTTTTTATCTGGTAACAAGAAAAACCCCCAAACACTTAAAGGCCAGATTCAGTAAAGTTTG
>WEIS01079519.1:0-11568 GCA_013389965.1 Todus mexicanus
ATTCTCCTTCCTTGATGCACCTTCAAAGCTGTTTTATTTTCAATGAGGTAATTTAAGAATCCTCGAGTTAAGAAAAAGTTACCTGAACTTCTCCAGCATCTCCAGGACCAGCTCCTAGACGTGAGGCAGCATTTCTTTTTAGCAGCTTGAAAAGAAATAACATTCAAAAAAAGAGAAAATGAGTTACGCCATTATGACTAGACTAGTTCTGACATGAATCATCATTTGAGTGAATGCAGAATGAACACTGAACAATCAGAAAGTCTGCAGTCGTTGGAAAATAAATGTATTTTCAAGGAAAATCATTTTTTGTGCCACGCAAAGCCAATACTGACTTATAAGCAGTAAAACAAGCATGGACTGAGTAGCTGTAATTGCCATGTATCATTATATTTCTCTTTTCTACATAAACACGTACTGACAGGCATGAAAATTCTACCTTTTTAAGCAGATCTCTGGCTTCTTGTGTGAGGTAGGGAGGCAGGTTGAGTTTACACTTGAGAATCTTGTCAATTGTTTTCTTTCTGTTCTCCCCAGTGAAAGGAGGCTGGAAAGCACCGTTGTAAGGGGAGGAAAAACAGGACTTGTTCAGATCTCTCGTTTATGTACACCGAACTCACTTCAGTCATTTATAAAGCAGATGAAATTACTGCGAATGGGACTTGCAAATAACTCGGATGAGAGCAGCTCACGACTGTAGCCAGCGTAAGAGCAGACGTATTTGAGTTATATTTCTTACTTGCAGGTTGTGTATCTACACATATATAGGTATTTCTACATGCATCCCAGTTAGAACACAGGTAACTACAAAAGCTACGAAGAGAAATACATGCAATTATAACTGTGCACCTACTGCTCCAGTCAGCATGTCATACATTAATGCCCCCAAACTCCACCAGTCCACAGCACGATTATGCCCACTCCTCATCAAGATTTCAGGGGCCCTATAATCAGAAAAATGGAAAATATGAATGTATTTTAACAAGCTTCATGCTAATTCTGACCACTAGTTTTCAAACAAAACCACATTTAGCAAGTAAAATTGCCCAAAGTGGCTGAACATTTGAACCATCAGTTAAAAAAGGCAACATCTTAGCAGTCGCCCCCAGACCAGAGGAATACTTCTCTATTTCGTCATGCAGCTCACATGTATTCAATTGTTCCACAGAACGTGTGTGTGACTGTTCCATCGTGAATAGATTCTTTACACAATCCGAAGTCAGTCAATTTTACATGACCTGAAAATGAAACATATACAATTTAAGACTTGCCAAAGCTTTTGACACTTGTATAAGTAAAAAGAAAGGAATTTTTAAACCCGGATATGTAATAACTCTGAACTATTTCCAGGTATCTTCAATGGTCTGATAAAACAATACAGCTATAAAATAGCATGAGGCAATAAACCCTCTGCGTTATACCTGCATGAGGAAGCGCTGCCACTTGAAGAGAAACAAGACAAACGACCAAAACTTATTCATATATAGACAAATGTATTTAAAGATTGGAGAGAGTCATTCAGATAAGAAAGTAGGATATTGAATTTTACTGCTCGCTTCGAAGTTCAGAGAACAACCTTCAATGAACTGTGAAGTGCTCTGAATAATTCAGTACAAAGGCTGAGACTAAGTAAATAAGTTAAGAGAAGATGAAAATATGGGATGGGACAGATTGATGAACTGATTGGTGCCATACGGTCAATGTAACAGCGCATTCAGGAATTGCTTCTGCTGTCAGGTGAAGTGTCAACAGCTACGCAAGTCACTTCAGCTACAGATGATTTGGCATCCTGCCTCAATTGCTTTTCCTAACGTCTTCACCATCACTTAAATGTCACTGATGTTACACTGAAGACACAGATCCTTACGTGCTCTATCATCCAGTAGAAGAAAAATTCCAAAGCTGCAGAAACAGCAAGTCAAAAAATGCCTGCGTTTGTACACATGGAACTTGGAGCTTGCTGTGGCTTGTTAAAGCCCAAGAAGCTGTGCTTAAGGGCAAGCAATTAGCTTTGGCAATTCTTGAGTTAAATCAGGAGTGATAACGGACATGCCATTGTTCTAAGGAAATTCACGTAAGAGTGAAGTGCGGTGACCTTCGAAGAACTGCTTTCATATAACTGACAACGTAACTGTTACTGTATTTCTACCTTGATGATTAAGCATGATATTTTCTGGCTTCAGATCACGATAGATGATTCCTTTTTGATGCAAGTGCCCCAGTGCCATTGAGATTTCTGCCAAGTAAAAGCTGAAAGGAAACGTGAGCCACAAAATTAGACGGATTTAATCATACAAAGCATCTTAAGCACTAAGTATATAGCAACAGTTCCTTGAAAGTATCATTAGAAGTGTATGAGAGAATAAATGAGAGGAACAGCAACGCTTTTGAGGTTGTTTTGCTAAGAGGCACACGGACTCCAAGATGAACTACAAAATGACACCACTGGCATTAGATTTACCTGTTCCGTAGGTATCTGATAATGAATATATTTGGAGGAATCTGAATTTATCAGTTAGTGGTTAAAGTATCCTTCAATCTGTATTACCACATCTAGATGGTAAATTTCAAGGAACAAAAAAAAAAAAAAGAAGCAGAGGAGGTAACTGGCAGCACCCAGAGCACTGCCTGTGGAACAGTGCTGGAGCCCCAGAACGACAGCCAGGCTTTTCCGAGGTGTTATCGGCACGCACTGTGGGAAGATACAACTGTATTCGGTGGTGTGAAGCCTAATCAACATGGGATAACTTCAAACTGCTTGTATGTAAAATATCACTACTCAAAAGGCTTCTTCTCCTTTATCACTTGACACATCTGATCGTTCGAATGCAGCCACAAGAGTGACTTGGAAATTCTGCTATTGGCTGGTAAAATTGTCTGTGGATCCAGAACAAAACCAAACTGCATTTACAGGAAATCTTTCACAGTCTATTCTCCAACACCCCAAACACCACCTTTACCACAATCCTGTGGAATATGGCCTCAGTCGGCAACCAACAATGGACCCTCTTCTGGAGTAAGACTGACACAAACCAGTAAGTACAGAAAACATACATCTTCCCAAAACCCAGTTAACTCCTCTTTTTGCTGGACTATAAAATCAGTGAGTAGTTATATATAGTTTTTTTAAGTCAGAGTACACAGTTTAAGGACTTGAAGTAAAAACAAAACGTACCAAAACTATTAATTTACCAAAATAGTTTCACTTACCAAGCTGTGTCTTCCATAAATATCCCTTCTCTCTCTAACTGCATAAATAGTTCTCCTCCTGTCATGAGATTATACTCTATTAAGTATCATTTTTAGTCAAAAGTCTGTTTTCTAGAAGAACTATAAGCAACAAGATCTGTCCAGCTCTGCAAAAAGCTGTTTCACAGAAAAACAACAGAGAACTTCGTATTCTGTTATTCTCAGAATTCTAGCAAACTAAAGAAAAGTCAGAAGAAACCAAAAGAGCAAGCTGAAAAATCCCCAGCATTTCTGTCTCTGTTTTTTCTCTTGTTAGAGCTTGAGCGAACGGCTTCCAATCTGTCTGCTTCCCTACCCAGGAAATAAAAATAACTGTTTCTTGTTCCACAAAGAACTGGCGAGGACTAAAACCTCAGGTACTGTGTATGACTGCGTAGGATCTAAGTGTAACACACAGGAATTACAAACCTGATGGAAGAGGAGGTAGTAAACCCCCTCCTCTCCTGTGCTGTCATGAAACGTAACTACTTTATCTTTCACTCATCTTTATTGTATTGAATTAGAAGGTTTATTTATGTTATTCTATGTATTTTTAATACTGACCTACATTTTAAGACCCCACGCCAATAGTTAGCTGGCCTTTTGTCAGGAGAGTAAGAAACTCAAATTCTCAATGACTTAAGATACCAAGAAGCAGGTAACAAGATTTCATATACTGACCACTGAGATACTCAAGGATGAGGTAGAGTTTTCCACCAGTCTGAAAGGCATAAATTAAGTCTACGATGAAGGGATGTTTCACCTCCTCCAGTATATTCCTCTCTGCTTTTGTATGAGCTGTGTCCTTTGCATTCCTCACAATCATTGCCTGCAAAAAGCAGAGATAGGTGAGCACAAGAACATGCTGAACAAGGCAGACTTTTGTATTTAGTTCAATTCTGAGTTTACTAAATCAGAAGGCGACAGAGGACTGAGGAACGTAAGGAAAAAAAAAAAGAAAATAGTAGTGAAATGTGAAGGTTCATGTTACCTTTTTAAGAACTTTCATGGCAAATATTTTCCCGGTGTTTGCTCCAGTTACTTTTCGTACTTGGAACACCTACAAAAACCAACACAAAAGCAATCACGTATTACAACCACATTCGCCATCATACGTTAAAGAAAATTCTGTGAAAGAGAGATGAGATCTCTATAAACTGCAACACTGCCAAAAGGGGAAGCACTGGTGATCTGAACTAGAACCAGCTTGGGACATTTTCTACTGCCACCAGCTGGCGAGGCTCTGCCAGTGACCTCGGCCACCAACCCTGAGGTAACTTCTGGTAGAACAAACCTTTCAGAAAACAGGATGGGAAGATCAGACCTTGCCAAAGGCGGCAATCGAGCACTTTAACTGCCTGGGGTGTGATGGATTTACTTCTGTAGAGAAGTTCCTTACCTTTCCATAGCCACCTTTGCCGAGGACGCGTAGTAACTCAAAGCACTCTGGTCGGATCTTTTCTGGACCTCTGTTTACACTAGTCTCTGAAATCTCAAATTTTTCACAATGTTCCATGCCGCTGGATAAAACCGAAACAAGAATGTAAGACCACCTTGAAAACGATCAAATGAAAGCAAACAAGCAAATGACTTTCTGAAAAGCACGCAGCTCATCTGATGTATCTGAGCGACTATACTTGGGAGATCTGGAGAATTCTCAGCACCAGAAATTTAATTTAGGTGCATGGAAAGCTGGAAGTTGCAACTGGCATAGATAGTATTACCTGCAAGTTTGAGGGATTTATAGTGTCAAGATTTCCTTCACATTCCTTCATTTTATTGCATAATAAATCCCTGTATTTCACCAGAATCAAGTCTAAAAGACCAAAGCCTCAGACTGACTCAGATATTCCTACAACATAAGGCAAGGCTGTAAGGGGAGCTTAAGTTTTAGATCCCATTGAGCAGCCTCAAAAGCCACAGTGAGACTTCTACAATGCAAGTATCTTACAGAAAAAGACATAACAAAGTCTCACAACTCTGAGCATACCACAAAAGACTGATCCGTAATCTAATGACGCTCCTAAATTCTGCAAAAGATGAACAGATTGATCCTGTTACTGAACTCCTTTAACTATTGCTGCTTTCCTCTCACAACACCGTGTCCTGAAACAATCGGGCAGACTATAAATGAAGTAACGCTAACAGGTAGCTGTCTCCTGAACGTCAAATCAGAGCTGCTGCCTTCTCCTCTGCTTCAGGCTGCTCACAAATCTGTACCCGGAGCCTGGATAAACCGAGCAGCACACACAATGTTCTGCACACAGGGCGTTATGGTCGCACTACAAATATTCAAGTACAAGAGCTGCGTTCGGAGAAACAAGGATTAAAAGACAAACAGCAAGTCGTGCCAGAATTTTTTTATTCTTATTCTTATTTTATTTCAAGATACAATTCACAGATTTTAACGTGAAGAAGTACTGAAACGACTAGAAACAACTCAAAACTGAACAAGAATGACAAGGTTTTTCTATTTCACTTCATAGGGCAACAAAATGAGAAGCTCTATGCATTTGACATGAATGATAGAGAAGATTTTCTAGCAGCAACTTACAGGTCATATTGGCCAACTCCTCCGTGGTCCATGCTCTCACTTAATTGACCCTGAGGACGAGAGGGGTAGAAGGAAGTTTAATTACCGGTAAAGAAAAAAAAGAGGCGCAGAACAAATGCACTATGTTTTACAACTTACATTATACATATATATAATCATAATACATAAAGAAATAACTTCTGTTCTAGAATGAAACAAGTCAGGAATGATAAGTTAGCAGCAGAAGACAGAACTCTACAAATTCTGAGCATGATTTGCAATGCTCCATCGTATCTCAGCGACACAGGGAACCACAGCTTTACCTGACCCCAGTGTTATTGAATCGCTTAAATATTAGCAGTAACAATTTCACGCGCCCCCAAGTGAACGCGAAAAACATTAAGGTACCGCATTTTTCTTTGGAGTTGCTCTTTTAAAATCCTGCTACAGTACTAAGCAAATCANCTTTGGAGTTCCTCTTTTTAAATCCTGCTACAGTACTACGCAAATCAGAACGAGAGTAAAGATGATGCGAATAACCAAACTGGGATTCACGCAAACTACAAACAACCTACTGAGAAGGTTTTCTAATCAAATCCCAGTAATAATGAGAAAAATCAGCAATGAAATGAAATAATCTGACGTTAAATACCTTTTCTGATCATTAATCGTTCAGCTCGATTAATGCATGGAATTATTACTAAAGAAAATTCAAGCACTTCCCCATCAGACCTAGTCACCGTTAAAGAATGTAGTTCAATTTTTAGGAGAGGTTTTCTTCAAAGCATTTTCAACTTGATCCCTCGTGCAAGATCAAGCTGCCCTATCTATAACTGGGGCTGTCCATGGCAAAAGAGGCGCAAACCAAGCAGACAGCTGGGATGGATACAAATAGAATTTTAACGGGCGAGCTTCTAATGAACTTTAGACTATACCTTCATGTTTTTATTTTTTAAAATACCTACATTATTTAACAACTGCAAGTTACTGAGAAACAGCCTGGAAACCACGGGCCGAATATCAATATACTGAGTGACGCGTGAAACCCGGAGGATCGGAAGGAAAACAAACAAACAAACACCCCCAAACCAACCAGCTAGACCTGCAAAAAGCAGACCAAGCCAAGGAGCGCATTTTAAAATGTTATGTAAGGGAAAATAACTAACCAAATAAACCCTTACTAAATAAAATCAGAAACTTCCAACTGCTTCCAAACCATTTAAACGTTAAAGTTTACAGAGACGGGTGTATTTTGGGCAGGGATTGAGAGGGGGGGTTAACTCCCGGTTCCTCCTACTAGCACCAGAAGCTATTATGGAGTCCGAAAGTTCAAGTTTGTTTCCAGGTCAGAGAGTTTGGAGCTCATGTCCTCTTGGTAACATTTAGAGCGAAATCCAGCTTATTGACATCTCTTTCTCAATAAAACCCAGCGCAGCTGCCCTTGACCCTGCCGCCAGATGCCAACAAACGAATTACCAAAAAAAATAATTCAACAAACGTGGCGAATAAACACCCATCGCCTTCCCAGAACAACTTCTCAAGTTGCCCAATGGCTCTGGCAAAGCTCACACACGCTTTTCCTGCCCCTGTGAACTCTGGTTTCCATTCTCAGGATTAACTTGAACACAATTCTCTTTAGGTAGCACTCTGCTATTCTCAGCTTTTCTCCTCGTTTCTCAAAGCCGAAATGCCGCAGCGCCCTGGCAGGAAGGCCACCGGCCCTGCCTCTACACAGATCATTTCATTTGCTACAGACACAAGACTTACGGCTGGTTTGTGTTTGGGGTTTTTTTTTCCCCCCACCATAGTAATCTGTACAAGCAAACCTTCCATTTAAACAATTCCTCCGATTGTCCAGAAAGGTCACGTCTATTCACAACGACAGCTTGACCTGTTCTTGCTGCTCCCAGGCTTGGCAGCTTTCCGAAGGTACCAGGGACTGGCACCACAGAGAGGTGACAAGAGAGTCCAGACTTTACACCTCGCTCACTTCCAGGTTAATGATCCCAACTGCTGTGGCTGCAAGGCCTTTCTGATCCTTGCAAGGCACACACAATGCCTACACCTTCCAGTGAACCCTTCTTCCCCTTCTTTCCCAACACTTCCCCTTCTTTCCTGCTCCTATATTCCCTGCTTTTCAATTCTGTTTACATTTCACGTCCATTCTCACCCTCCTTTATCTGCCTGAGAACCAAACCACAGTTGGGCCAGGAAAATTTCAGTCAGCAATTATTTCTTTTTTTAAGAATCCACAATAATTAATGACGTTTAAAATGGTTTCCTGAGACCAAATCACTGGAATATGAGAGAGAAAAATTCCAACTTTCTTGCCTCCCTCCCGTCCCACCTTAGAACCTGCTCTTGGCAACACTGACGGTGTGTGATGCAAGCAATATTTTTTTTTAGGCCAAGGCATTTATTGATTATTGAGGTGACAGACAGGGCTTTTTCCCTGAAGGTTGAGAAGCTTCATGTATCAAACAATGTCTCTACAGTTCATACGTGGCGTGGATATTCCCCCTGTGACCCCAGCCGTGTGTGCTTGGTTATCTCAAAGACTCCAAGAATATCACTGGCATTTAAATAGCAAAAAACCCCAACCCAATGCAGTAGCAGGTGAAGCAATACCAAGCGCTTAATACTCCAGATGGTATCGAAAAGCAAGAGTAGCATTAGAAAAATATAATGAGATCTCATAAGAAAACTCCCCCAAAGCCTTCAGCGAATCTATAGAAACATTTACGAACCGACAAACTCGAGATGATGGGGAGAAGTGTTTAGGAGATGCCCCCTGAGCTACACGTGTCTAATGCAGCATCTTAAAGCCTCGCTTTTAATTCTGGCGCTACGGCAATGCCTGTGTCAGCTCCAGGTACCGGGAGCCTTTCTGCCTTGATGTTAAAACATGTGACCGGGGTTGGGGGCGGGAGGAGAAAAACAGGGGAAAAAGGAAAAAAAAAAAGAAAAAAAAAAAGAAAAAAAAAAAAAAAAAGGAAAAGGGAAAAAAAAAAAAAAAAGAAACGGAAAAGGGAAAAAGAAAAGATAAAAAAGGGAACAAGAAAAGACGGAAAAAGAAAAAATAAAAGAGAAAAGCAAAAAGCAAAGCCGCTGCGGCACTTGAGCCGGGAGAGCCGGCGTGGAACTGCCAAGGGAAGAAGCTCCCGCGAGTTTCCAAGGCAAAACGCCTCCCGCCGGCCGGGGAAGCCGCTGCTCGAGCCCCGCTCCCNGAGCATGCGCAGAGCGCGCCTCGAAGCCGCTGAAGGATGGGAAGGATGGAGCATGCGCAGAGCGCCCCCGTGAAGCCCAGACGCCCGAGCGCTGTGCCCGGAGTGCCTGCTACGCATGCGCGGAGCGGGCCGTTCGAAGGCGCCTCTGAGGCTGGGCCGCGGGGAAGGGGCTCCCGCGGCTGCTCAGGCGCCCTCAGGGCTCTGGGGGAGGGCCCAGGGCAGCCCTGAGGAGGGGCCCGGGCTGAGGGCGGCCCGGGAGGGCGGCTGGGCCGGCGGGGAGGCCCCTCCGGGCTCTGGGAGGGGGCGAGGAGGCAGCGCTGGGAGAGCCGGGCGGCGGCGGCAGCACCGCGATCAGGGCGGCCCCGGGGGGAGAGGGCGCTGGGCAGGCCCCGGCAGCTCTGGAGGTGCTCCCTGCCCAGGCTCGGCAGGCCCCGGCAGCTCTGGGGGCTCTGGGGGCGCTCCCTGCCCCGGCTGGGGGGCGGCGGCAGCTCCAGGGAGCGACCTGGGCAGGGCACACCCGCAGCAGACACGGGAGGGTCGGGATCAGACGTGGGTTGGATGCACCAGCCTTCTCTAGAAGTCATTTCACACGTTTATTTCTGTGCTCTCTGCAGTGAGAATTCTTTTCTCTCAAGTCAGTAATGCCTGAAGCTCCACTGGGGGAGGTTTAGGCTGGACATTGGACAGAATTTTTTCTCAGCAAGAGTTGCCCAGCATTGGCACAGGCTGCCCAGGGAGGGGGGTGAGTCACCAGCCCTTGGAGTGTTTAAAGGGCGTAGAGATGAGGTGCTTGGAGAGATGTCTGAGGGGTGATAAAGATTAGAGGTAAAGATTGGACTGGATGATCTTAGAGGTCTTTTCCAACCTAGGTGATTCTGTGAGGAGTGTCTGGGTGTCCCAGTGACACACTGGCTGGGCTGGGGGGTGAGGTGTGGGCTGGCAGCAGCGCTGGAATTGAGCAGGGGAATCAGAAATAGCACATGGAACCCACTTGCAAAATGCAGCGGGATCGACTTGCAGGCGCTGGCTGATCTCCAAAGAATGCTGTTACAGAAGTGCTGCGGCACAGCTGGAGTGATAATGAAAAATAGCAGCCTGGGATAATGAAGTGACTTTAAAATAAATAATAATAATAATTAAAAAATTGATCTTGTTTCTGTGAAAGGAGAATAGAAAAGTGAGAAACCAGAGCTACTGCAAAACGCTGAGCAGGGGAAAAAAATGTCAAAACGTACCAGTCGTGAATCGCAAACGTTGCTCTCAGTGGTGGAAGCAAGAGGAATGCTCTAGGGAATCCTTTTGTCACCTCAGCAAACTTTGGCACCAGGCCCACTGCAGCACAGGACTGGAAATCAGAGAGATTTCTGAACAGGCTTCCCATTTCTAAAGGCATGTGGTACTTTCTTATTCAGCTTTCCCAGCCTAATCCGCTAACTTGGTTTGAGTTATAATGATGTGTTTCTATCCTGCCTCACTAAGCAAAAGCTGGAAGACAAAGGCTCTGCTTGCTGCGCGGCTGGTTTCGGCTCCCTCCAGGTGGACAGCAACAGCAAGCGGATTGATTTCCTCGAAACTGCCTTCTGCATTCTTCTGGCGTTCAGGAGAAAGCACTGCCAGACAGTTCTGCTATTCCCCAGAAACACCCGTGGTCGGGGCGTAGCCTTTTCCTTCTCACAAGAAGTTCTCAAAAAACTACAAAACCGATCAGAAATCAACTCGTCGGAACTTCTCCCCCCCATCTCTCTTCCTCCCTTAGTAAAGGCCTACTTTTCTTTTTTTAGGCTTAAATACAAATAATGTCGATAGTGACAGTCCAGCTCGGTCAGTGCGGTAACCAAATTGGTCACGAGGTGTTCAGTGCCATCCGCAGCGACATCCACGGCACGCACGGGTTGTGTTCCAAGAAGGAGAACGAATCCTACCACGATGCTTGCAAAGAGCGTTTTTTCTGCGAGGAGCAATCTGAAGGTACAGCCTTGAAGCGTTTGTTTCCCGCAGAGGGGCTGGTTTACAGCCTAACACGTAAAGGTACAGAAATGTAAGGCTATTTTACCTCTAGCTGAGGTCTCTAGCGTTCAGGTTTCGCTTTGGAACAACAGGTGGTTCTCCAGAAATCCCAGGGCACGGCCAAATCCTGCTTTCTGTACCTGCCTGTTAGGTTAATAGTTTGGCTTGTGTGGGTCAGCAGAAAGCAATCTGGACCGTCCTGCGAGTTCACCCATTTTACCTTAAAAAGCTCCAACACTGGCACGTTATTCTTAGTTTTCTTTTCCTTCCCCTCCAGTCCCTGTTGCCCGGGCTGTGCTTGTCGACATGGAACCTAAAGTCATCAGCCAAACCTTATCGATGGCCGCCAAGTCTGGCGACTGGAAATACGGCGATCGGTCGCACTTCTGCCAGAAGCAAGGCTCTGGGAACAACTGGGCAAACGGGTATGAATGATGGCTTCAGGCTTCACGAAGGGAACTGTAGAGGGAACTGTAGAGGCTAACAAGCTGCCCAGACTCTCTAGTGGTATTATCCATGCGAGGTATAGAGCACGTAACGTCACCTTGATTTATTTTCTAGTTCAGAGTAGCG
>WEIS01079521.1:0-28092 GCA_013389965.1 Todus mexicanus
CCCCCCCACCCTGGGGTGCAGCGCCAGCCACAAAGGCTCAGCAGGAGCAAGTCCTCCAGCCCATACGGGTCCATCTCCTGCCCGAAGCTTCTCCCTGCTGGGCGCAGGTTCATGTGCAATTGTGACAAATGCCCACGTTTCATTCGTGAGCAGGTCGAGGCAGGGATCCTGCCCCTCTGCTTTGCTCTGGGGAGCCCCCCCTGCAGGGCTGGGNGTAAGATTCTATGAGGCTTCCCTGGACCGTTGCTGGTTTCTCCAGAAATGGTCATAGTGGTGGTTAAGGTCCATGTCAGGGCCTCACAATGTCCAAGCAGTGGTGGAGGCAACACTGCTTCTGAGCTTCATTTTCAGAAGAGTTCTAGAGGATTCCTAAGTATACGTCAATCTCGGGAGAGCCCTATGGTCTCCTTCCAGGTGCAGTTCCACCCTCCTGGATGTGCGTGATGCTTCAGAAGAAATTATGGCATAATCTGCCCCAAGGAGAATTCCCTTGTCAGTCTTTGCTCTTCTAGATCTGTTATCTCCTTTCTAGAAGAGCAAGAATGCTCTTCCTGGCATCCACTTTCAAGGCTTTAACTTTGAAACTCCCTGTAGAAACTTGCTGGTTGAGGAAACGATACTCCAGTTTCTGCAGTGAAGTGATCTGGGTTTGGATGAGCCTTTGTACCTGGCCCATCGCTGCAGAGCTGCTTTTCAGGTCAGAGCTGTCTCCTGTAGAGGTGCTTGATGTACCATTTGTGGAAGATCTTACATGTCTGTGCCACCCCTAAGCTGGTCCCAAGTGACAATGCAGCTTTGAGTGGTAGGAGGGATGGATGCCGCCCGCCTGTCTACCTGGCTTGGGTTTGCCAGCGCTTCCAGCTGTTGTTGAGGGACGAGACTTGCGTGAGCATCGTGGAGGAGTTTTAACCTCCAAAGCACTGTCAGTGCAGTGCAGAAGATCCCTGTGTAAGAGGCCCTAGAAGTGTGGAGATTGCCAGCGGTGTTGTCCCCCAGAATGGGGCCAAGCTGAGCCCTCCGAGGTATCTGAGGCGAGCAGATCAGCAGGATTGGATGCTGTTCATTGGGGCTTGGATCCAGAGTGCTCGCAGTGTGCTTGGAGGCAGCAGGAGCGTGAGCTGTTCTCTCGTGACTTGGGCCAGCTTGCTTTTACTTTGCTTTCATTTAGTGGTGTGAGTCAGGGCTGACCAGAGAACCTCCCTTTGCCTTTGATATTCCAAAATGGACGTGTGGACCAGAAAGAGAGTTTAACCCGACATCATGATGAAACTTGGCCTGTGCTACCGTCATGGTGGCTGTGCGAGAAGTAGCGACACTCGCTTTCCAGATGTTGGACCTCTCTATCCACAGGAGAGGAAACTTCAGCAGAGCTGTTGATAGGACAGTGAGGTGAGTACCGAGAGTCTTCTCCAACACCATGGCCGTGCTTGTGCAATTAAACGGAAAAGATCCAGACCTAGTGACTCACCTAAACCATCTAATCCCACACATGCGATAATCAGATAAATGTCCCTCTTGGGGTTCAGCACTTCTCTTTGTGGTTCACCGGCTTCGTAGCGAAAAGGAGAAGGAGATGCAGGTATTGGTGGGGAACTGGTTTGTTCTATCAATCCCTTGGGCATTGCTGACCCTTGAGATGGGCTAAAGATAGCGAAGCTCATAAGCGTGTGTAAGGGAACAAGCAAAGGAGTATTGCGCTGGTGACTTGTAAATCCTTTGTCTCCTCTCCCACCTCTCGCCACTCCTTCAGGGGACTCGGATGGTTGTCTGAGCTATTGGCACGTTGAGGTAGGACCTGAGTCTCTCTAAGAATAATGCGTTTGTTATCAGTGAGCGTGTTTGTCCGTGACTCACAGGCAGGTAAGGTGTGTTTGCTGTTATAACAGCTCTTGAAACTTTATGCAGGTAAATTAAAAAGCCCCATATCCTGATGGCCAAGCTTCATGCCCAGGAGTCATGGAAGCTGCAGCATTTCATTGGGCCCCTTGAAATACTCTGCCATTCACTTCCAGCCAGCCATTTCCATCATCTTCATGGTTAACATCCACTTTGTCTCTCTGCCTCAGCCCCCCTCGTGCTCCAGTGTCCTTCCATCAGCACCCCACGGCACTTTCCAGCTCCACTGTAACTGCAACACTGGCCTCCGTGCAACATCTCCTGTACCTTTGGTAGCATCCCCTCATTCCTGCTGCGGTACCTGCGAGTAAAGTGACAGTGATATAGTGGAGTGACCTTGGTGTGAAGAGCTGAAGGGTTAAGATAAGCTGGGAAGAGCCTCTCTGCTACAGGAATAAAGATGTTCATTCAGCATGAGAGCTGGGGGAGACTGGAGGAGGAGGATCTGGTGGCTGGGGTGTCGAGGAGCTGGCAGCAGCGTTCATAGAATTGTAGACTTCGTCGAACCAGAGCTTCCAACAGGGAAGCAGGTGTGTAGAGCCAGACCCTGAGAGCCACAGAGAGAAAAATGTCCTCACGAGGACAATGCTCTGTGACAGTGATATGGCACAACTGGGTGAAGGAAGCAGGTCAGTGACGAGTAGGCATCTGTGTCCAGTTCTGAGCTTCCTAGTCTGAGAGAGACAAGGAACTGCTGGAGAGAGTCCAGCAGAGGCTTTCAAAATGCTGAGAGGACTGGAGAATCTCTGTGCCCAGGCAAGGCTGAGAGCCCTGGGGCTGTGGAGCTGGAGAAGAGCAGCCTGAGAGGGGAGCTGAGCAATGCTGAGCAAGAGCTCAAGGGCCCGCGGGGGGCAAGAGGCTGGGGCCAGACTCTGCTCAGGGGTGCCCAGCGCCAGGCCAAGGGGCAGCGGGCACCAACTGGAAGCCAGGAGGTTCCAGCTGAACATGAGGAAAAACTTCCTTTGGACAGGATGATCTACAGAGATCCCTTCCAACCCCCACCATGCTGTGGTCTCTGAACTGCAGGCAGATGGAGCCCAGGATGCTGTGTACTCTCAGGAGGCCACTGTTAACTGTGCCTTAGGCTCCTGCCTTATCTCCTCGCTGACAGGCTCCTTTCTGTTTCGCTGTGTAGCTCACCTGCGAGGCAGCCTTTCCAACCAGGCATGTCCATGGACTGCAGGCTGCAGCACCAGCAGCAAAATGCTCCTGGCGCGAGCTGCAGCAGCGAGAAGGCTTGGCTGTCCTCAGCACAATCGCTGCACGCTTCTCTGGTATCCCCCAAAGTCTCGCATGGGATTAAAGCTGCTGGTGGGAAGCAGGGCAGGAGAACCTGTGGTGGGTCACGATCAGAACTCACACGGGTGTCCCCCATGCATAAGACAGTGGCTGGCTCTGCTGATGTTCTGCAGGAGGACGTGGCATGGAAGAATCTCTCCCTGCTCTCTGGCACTGACCACGCATCTGAGCTTTATTCCGTTCCTTGGTTTCTAGCCCAGATATTTGTGGGAGAAGTCTTCCAGCACCGAGGTGAGTGTGTGGCCCATGGTGCTGCCCAGTGAGTGCCCACAGGGATGCACCAGGCCCAGGGCAGAACCCCCACGTCAGCCGTTACCCTGCGCAGCCCCAAAATATGCCAGGAAAGGACAAATACCTGCTCCTCTGCAGCTCCATGGCTGCAGACTGGGCTCAGGGTTGGCCTGAGCCAGGGTTGGTGTCCACAGCTTTGGGTTTGATCACTCTTTGTGACCTTTTGTTCCATGAATTCTCCATATTCCCCATGGTTCCACATGACTGTAACATACCCACTAAGCTGGAGAACTCTTGTTCATTTAATCTCCTTGTACAGAAGCAGTGACTTCTCATAGTATTCAAGATGTTGACACATGGCAGCTTTATCTAGTACATTTTCTTTTCTTTTCTTTTTCTTTTCCTGTATTTTTTTTTTTTCCGGTAATGCCTAATAGTCTATTTGCCTTTTAACTGCTTTGGGTGATTCAGCAACGGTTTCCATCAAACTCTCTGTGATGACTCCACGATCTTTCCTGTTTCTTAGCAGCTAACCAAGAGCTCGCCCCCATCTGAAATAGCTGGGGAGATTTTCTTCATCTTTGCATTTTTTAACGTCTCTGTCAGTCCATTGGTATCCAGACTGAATATTTTGCAGCTAATCTTAATATTTATCCACGCGACTGTGTATGTATTACTGAAAAACTTGACCACTTCACCATTCCTCTCATTTTCCAAGTCCTTTGTGACTATTTGGGCAATCCAGTTTACTTCGGAGGCTGTTCTGGTACATTCACTCCGTGGTAAAAAGGCCACTCTGCTTTTCACTCTTCCTGATTCTGGTGATGACTCTGGGTAGCACTGTAGATATTCTGTCACCTTCCACAGCCCTGACCTTGGAGGAGAACAGAAGAGGATTTACCTGTGTATGGCATTAACTGAGCTCCCCTTTACCCCACAGTCGCTGAGCGATTCAAGGAGCCCCGTGGGTGTGTGAGGTATTCCTTGCCTCTCCCAAAGCGCTGCTCATTCTTCCCTTCTCTTCATCATGCTGGGTTTTTTGCCAGGTTTTTTGGCGGGCAAGTCAGGATTATTGATCTGCTGCTCCCTGCATCACTCTCAGCTTCTTCAACTTCAGCTTGGTGTTTGCTACCTGCAGTTTTTCTGGTGTTGTGGTTAATTTAGCCATGAGTTACCCGATGGTGTCAACAGTTCATGGTTTCTCTAGAGCCCTTTGGTGAACACTCTCTTGTCCTGTTCTCTTCCTCTCTGTTCCATGACTATTTTACTGGTTGGTTATAAAATTTTTACTGCCACTTCAAATCAAGTCCTTTGACTCATTCGTCTCCTGTGAAGGAAGGGTGTGAAGGGCTCCAAGTTCTCTTACAGACAAAAACCAAGGATGTTGGGGACTTTGTTTCTCCGAGTCCTTTTTCAATCCTTGTCCCTAAGGACTCTCTTGGGAACAGAAAAGGGGAACAGAAATCTTTTAAGGGTTCTTGGGTGGGGCAAAAAAAGTGAATAATCTCTTTTCCGTGGGCACAGTTGGCTCGGTGAGAATTAATAACCATTGATGGCAGCAAACCTGATTCAGATGAGGTGCTAGAAATTACTTTCTGGCGTGGAGGAGAAGGCAGCTCTGGAGTGGGTGAGGAGTCTCCCCTTTTGGAGGTCTTAAAAACTGGTTGAGTGAGTGTCTCTGAGGAATGTTTGAGGTCTGGCTGATCCTGCCTTCGGGCAGCAAAATGCGCTCAAAGTGACCTCTCAGGGTCATCTTTTCTTTTTCTACTGCTTTATAAATGAAGCCCCCAAGTGAGAATCGAGCACCTCTTGATGCCTGGAGTTCCCCACGACCTTTGCATGTCCCCGGTGTTTCCACAGGGGAGCTCCTGTGAGTGGTGCTGGCGTGGAGCAAGGGGCAGGTTGGTATGGAGATAATGGGTCTGGTGGGAATGAAGTGGGAATGATGGCAAGGATAAGTTAGAAAATACAAATTCAATATTTTAGGAGAGGTGGTGTGGATGGGAGAGGTAGAAAAGGAGGAGATAGCACAGATTAAGGAAAGAGGAAAAAAAAAGAAGCGGTAGAAGCACATAGGGATGTGGTGGAAAGGACCTGTAGAGGTCATCTGGTCCAATGCCCTGCAGGGAGCAGGGACATCCTCAACTCGAGCAGGTTGCTCAGAGCCCCCAACAACGTCCCCTGCAATGGGGACAGGGATGGGGCAGCGACCACCTCTCGGGGCAACCTGGGCCAGGCTCTCCCCACCCTCAGTGTCAAAAATCTCTCCTTTCTCTCCAGTCTAAATCTCCCTCTCTTAGTTCCAACCCATCCCCCCTTGTCCTGTCCCAACAGGCCCTGCTCAAAACCTGTCCCCATCTTCTCTGGATTTACCAGCTGGGTCCCCCTCGAGAATTTTATATGTGCTCCCCAAGCTCATTTGGAGGTGCGCTTTGGCTCAGTGTTTGCCATTAATGCTGCGCTCCTGCCCAGCGATCGTTGTCACAGAGAGGCCGCTTGGTGCTCAGGACATGCAGGACAGTCCCTCACCCCGTAGAGTCACAGCAGCCCAAGCCATTGCCACCCAGGGTCAGAGACAGCTCCAGGCAGCGCCAAGAGGTGCAATTTCTTCCCCAGCACTGGCAGCCTGGGCTCCTCCAGGCTCCGGGAGCAACCTGGTGACGGCTCAATAACACCGGTTATCTCGGAATTATTAGAGGTATCACGAGGCGCGCTCTTTGCGTTTCCTGTTTTGTGTTTTTCTGCGATTGCTGAAATGATACATTAACCAGGAGGTGGAGAGCTCCCGCTCAAACAAACACGACTATAAAAGAGATGACATTGCTCGGTAAAGGCAGCGGGATCACGGGCGCTTCAGCGCCGTGTTGGCCTCGGGGTGGAGGGGCAGCACCTGCGGCTGCTCGAGTGAAGGACGGGGTGATTTGGGAGCCTCCCCTGGGTTGTGACAGATGAGATTGCTTCCCCAGAAACCTCCATTTCTAGAGTTTATGGTGCTTGGCTTGCTACAATTGCGCTCTCTCCAGCGTCTCTAAGTCTGGAGTCTAAGTTATACAGCATTTGGACGTTTTCCCTCTGATATCAGTATGGGTTGGAGAGGAAGACCCCAAAAGAAAGCTAGATGAGGGGCTAGCAGCCAAAGGCAGGCAGCAGCTCGTGGTGCTGAGCTGCCCTGTGTAATGTTTTGAAGCGTAGCAGGTTATGCCATGGCTCATCCTCACGGTGCCACCTCATCCACCTCAATCTCCCAGCTCCAGAAGGTGAGGTGAGAGCCTGGGCTTTCTCGATGCCCTTGTGACTTGGAGCTGTTACCTATCTCCAAAATCGAGGCAATTTGCAAATGTCTGTGGTTGTGGGTTTGTTGGGGTTGGTCGGTTATTGTTTTTTTCCCAGTCCTCACCATTTGAACTCGCTTTCCTGCCTCCCTAAGACCTGCTCTCGTTTCGCAGCCCAAGACTTCAAGCGCTTACAAAACGCAGCGCTGTGATTTCGGAGCGCCTGCAGATTTTGCAGGGCTGGGGTGCTGGCTCATTCCGAATTGGTGCCGGGTTGTATCACAGCACAAGCTGCACAGAGACACCCCTGGGACTGCCAGCACCTCATTTTGCCCTTTTCCGATGGGTCTAACCAAGGGGCAACCAACACAAACAACCCTCCCGGGGATGCCTGCGGGGTCTGGTGAGCAGCCAGTGCCGGGGGATGCTCAGGGGTGCGGGATAACCAATGACAGAACAAGAGGACACAGCCTTAAGCTGCATCAGGGAAGGGTTAAGCTGGATGTTAGGAAGAACTTTGTTACGGAGAGAGTGATTCCCCACTGGAACAGGCTGCTCAGGGAGGAGGTGGAGTCACCGTCCTTGGATGTGTTCAAGAAGAGGTTGGATGATGGACTCAGGGACAAGATTTAGATGATGGGATGATATTGGGTAACAGGTTGGTGATAGGCTAGGTGATAGGTTACAGGTTGGATTTGATGATCTCTACGGGCTTTTCCAACCTTGTTAATTCTGTAATAACGGAGCTGCGGGGCTGCAGAGGGAGCTTCCCCTGGGCTCCAGGGGGACACAGCCCGGAGAGGAGCAGCCCCGGAGCGGGTCCCCTCCGGCGGGGCTCAGCTCAGCCCCGGAGCAGGGCCAGGAGGGGCAGGATTCGGCCAAGAGCCCCACCAAGTGGTGGCAGCTCCTGCTGCAGCCCCCAGGGCTGGGGTGGGGGGAAAAGCAGCGATTCTTGGCCCCAAGGATGGTGGGCTCAGAGCTGGTGGGGAGATGCAGGGCAGGATGCTCCAGCCTGCGCCTGGACCAGCTGCGAGCACAGAGCTACAGCCGGTGTTAGCATCGTGCAGCCCAACCCTGAGAACCTTAGCTTGGACAAAAGGAGACTGAGGGGGGACCTCATTCATGGTTGTAAATATGGAAAGGGTGAGTGTCAGGAGGATGGAGCCAGGCTCTTCTCAGTGGCACCCAGTGACAGGACAAGGGGTAATGGGTGTGAGCTGGAACACAGGAGGTGCCACTTGGATATTAGGAGGAACTTGTTTGCAGTGAGGGTGCCAGAGCCTGGCCCAGGCTGCCCAGGGGGGTTGTGGAGTCTCCTTCTCTGGAGACGTTTCAAACCCGCCTGGACGAGTTCCTGTGGGACTTGGTCTGGGTGATCCTGCTGCGGCAATGGGGGGATTGGACTGGGTGATCTTTCGAGATCCCTTTCAATCCCTAACAATCTGTGGATCTGTGAAACCTCTGGCCGCAGGGGCTCTGACAGGCAGAGCTCTCCTCTCCCGTGCCTAGGAGGGGCAATGAGGACATTGTTTATCTCTGAGTGAGTGGAGGTGCTGCTTGTCTCCTTGGGCTTGTGAAGGTCTCCATGCAGTTGGCTGCATCTAAGCAGATCACGTTCCCTCGTTCATTGTCAGCAGCAAGGAGTGGGCACAGCGTCTGTCCTCCTGAAGGATGGGACAGAACAGCCCAGGGGACTTGTGCTCACTTGAAGGACCTGGGGCTGTTTAGCCTGGAGAAGAGAAGACTGAGAGGAGATCTGATCAATGCTGATCAGTATCTAAAGGGCAGGGGGCAAGAGGCTGGGACCAGACTCTGCTCTGTGGTGCCCAGTGCCAGGACAAGGGGCCACGGGCACCAAGTGGAACCCAGGAGGTTCCATCTGACCATGTGGAAAAACTTCCTTGCTGTGACGGTGGCAGAGCCTGGCCCAGGCTGCCCAGAGACGTTATGAAGTTTTTTACCTGCTTTCAGATTCTTACTCCTTCCTTTGGCTTCTCCTTTGCAAATTCATCATAAAGTTGTTGGGTTTTAGTGGCTGAGAAGCAAGAAGTGCTGAATCTTTGAGGGCACCAGCAGAGTTTGCCTTTGTTGTGGTCCGTTCGCCTTGCCCGGGGCGCTGGCAGGGAGCCAGCTGGCTGCAGACAGAATGCAGCGGCCTGAGGATGCCGGCAGTCCTTGTGGCACCAGGACCAAGACTGCTGGGGTGTTCTGTCCCAAAAGTCAAGGGCTGCAGCCCCACAGGCTGCTCCGGCTTTGCATATCCATGACTGGAACAAAGTCAGAGCTGAGTGCGGCCACCAGAAAGGCAGAAACTCCACCTTTGTCTGGGATGTTTTCCTGGTGGACCAAAACTTTGTCAGTGATTTGCTTCTTGTGGCATTCAGAGCCTTGCTGGCACTCCCACAGGGCCATGGGATGGAGCAGAGGTGGTGATGCCCACCGCAGAGATGTCCTACACCCTCTGGGCCAGTCCTTACGGCTTCGAGCCTCCCTTTGCAGTGCTGAGCCCCACGATCTGAGTTTCCCTTTGCTTTTGTCCTGCAGTCCCACCCGCTGTCCCTGTGCAACACCAGCGAGGATGAACACACCGAATCAGGATTCATCACCATTGTCAAGCTCGAACAGCCCGACCGGGATCCCAACCCCTGCCTGTCGCTGGCTAACAAGGTAGGTGCTGACACCATCCTGGGAACTGATGCAGGGTAGAGAGAGAGCAGGAGGAGGCAGCAGGATAGGAAAGAGCCGTTGGAAGGTGGAGAAAAGGACAAGGACAGAGCAGGGTCCTTGGCAGAAGCGGTCCTTTGGGACGTGACTTTCCAACAGCACGGACCACCATCCGCCCTGCACAGGGGTGGGAGATCTCAGAGGTCTTCACATCCGATCTCCTGTGAAAGAGGTGAAACAGCAGTTACTGGGTCAAAAGCTGAGGTCACTGGTACAATTCCCTGGTAATAAGGAAGCCCGGGAGGAATGAGGGTCATTTTAAGCCTTGAAATCTTTGCGTCTCTGATAAAGTTGCATGGATAAGGCTAACGTAAGCTTGTTCTCTAGTGGTTCACTGCGTCCCTTTATTAGATGTTGTTTTATTTTCCACAAGCACTGTACAAACATGGGGAAAAAAACCTTGTTTAGCTCTTCTTGGCTTTATCTGGATCGTGCTCAGGTGATGCCGCCGCCTTTGTTGTCTGCTCTCTGCTGGTAGTGTCGTGCCGGGGATGGGGACAGGGTTCTTTTCTGTCCTCACTGCAACTCAGCTGAAGAGGGCAGGCAAAACTTGTACCAAGCAGTCGTTCCTGCACAGTAGGTTGTTTTTTTCACAGAGGCTGTGACAACAAAAGCGAGGAAGGGGATATGATGCGGTGCTGGATTGGCCACCTCAGGGCTGGTTTCCTCCATCTGCTGGGCAGCCAGGGCAGCAGTGCCCGACCCTTTCTGGAGCAGGTGGGAGCCCAGGCTTGGTTTGCTGCTGCTCTGGAGCTGGTGCCAGCTCTTAGCACAAGCCAGTTGGCCGGAGTTATCGACTTGCTATCCAGTTATCTCACATCTGGAAAGTGCCTTGATCCCACCTGTAGATGTTAGAGATGCATGAGGACGATGGGATGGAACCCAAGGGCTTTCTGTGCACCTTGTGACAGACCTAAGATCAAGGGCTCTGCAGGTGCCTTAGGGAGCACCGCTGGGTGCTCCATCACTCCTGTGTCCATCCAGATGGGACCATCGTGTTATAGTGGCCTGAGGCTGCTGCATCTCACAGAGGAGGAGGATGGGGCTGGGCCAGCAATGGCTGGTTTGGGCAGTGCAGCTACTCTGGAGCATCTTGAACAGTGATGGTTGACTGGCCTTTACTCATCGCTGCTTTGTTACCAGAGCCGAACCCAGTGTTTGGTTCAGAGATCCAGCTGAACGTGACGTTGGTTGCCATCCTGCCTGCAGGTCGTGCTGCTCCACAATCTCACCCAGGGAGGCTCACAGCTCTTCTCCTCCGACACCAGACTAGTTCAGGCATGAATTACAGGCAGATGCTCCTTAAGCTGGCCAGATCCCTGGGCCTTGCCTTGTACCTTGGTTCCTCCACCCCCCTGCAGTTGCAGTCTGGCTGCTTCCAAGCTCCTTCCCTCCAACATCTTCCTCAAAATCCCTGGACAACGCTTCTGCTCAAGAGCAGGGACGTAGCTGTGGGCTGTGGCTGGTGCTCTCTGGAGCAGGAACCTTGTTTCCCTGGCGTGTGTTTCTTGTGGTAGAGTTTTGCGTGTTGAATTGCAGCGCTAATATCAATGATGATAAAAATAGCCATGTGCAAAGTGTTATCAGAGCCTCTCCTCCGGCTGTCACCCAGCCAAGCAGCGCACACAGACAACCCCGTCCAGCCCAGCGGGAGGATGACTCCGCCAGCCACCACTTCTCTCTTAAATTCAAGCCCTGCCTCAGCATGTGGAGCTAAAACCTATAGGGAAGGTGTTTGGTCTGCGTGGGGAGAGGAGAGTCTGGAAGATACCTCTGGAATCAATTCAGTGTGATTTATTTTTCTTTCTGATGCATCATTTGTAATTATTTTAGTGTACTTTATTTTTGCTGAGTGAACCACCGATTGCAAGTTTGGTTGAGAGACTGATCAGACCTCCTAAGTCATCCTGTAAATACGTATTTGCACCAAAAGTGTTTCATTGCTCAGAGAGAGAGGTCAGCAGCGCCACATGACTGAAGAGATCCAACAAAACAACAGCAAGCACTCGGAAAACAATCACAGCGAGCAGGATGTGAATGGCTTGAACAGCAACTGGAGTCAGAGTGATGTTGGGAAGAGTCACTTGTCCAGTCTCAGTTGCTCATTTCCCAGTCGCCAGTGTCCTTCACAGGATAAAATCTTTGTCGAGCTGTTCGTTGTTCGTCAAAAACCACGACTGGCTCCAATGAGTGGAAGCCACTGCCTAAAAGTCCTGTTTCTTCTTTGATGCTGGCAAATGCCAAGGCTCCTTTGATCCCAGGCAGGACCGCAGTCTCCAATCTCTGCCCCAAGCCCCTGATCCCAGTTTTCCAGCTTCCTCCACTGGTATTCCAAACCCAGGAGTGTCAGATCGTAGCAGCAACTCAGAGCCTTCAGCCCTGCCTCCGTGGTCTTCCTGACCATCTGCACCTCCATGCACATCCCCAGACCCAGGCATCCACCTCTGGCACCAGCTTCTCCCCAACGAGGTGCGTGGAGGTGACCAGCGCCTGGGATGCTGGTCCCAGGCTTGGGACCCTGAGCGAGGGATGGAGCTGAACCTGCGCTGGGAATGGGGCATCCCCTTGGCTCAGCCGGCGCCCTGCGTTTGATATTGCAGCTGGGAAGCGGCGGCGCTGACCTCTGGCCCCTGCGCTGGGGTTTGGCAATGCGGTGGGTAAACTGCTGCAGCAGCTCCGGCAGCTCCCTGTTTGCACAGGCGCTCGGGACGCGCAGATCAAAGGGCTCCGCATGAGTAAGAGCGGCCCAGCCCTGCACTTTGTTCACGTTCCCGTCTCCCTTTCACAAGAGGCTGCCTCTGCCTGCCCGCAGGGCTCGAAGGGCTTGGTGGGAGGACGTGGGTGACCCCGCAAGGGCCTCCAGGCAGTGTGCTTTGACCTCACCAGGGTGGCATGTACGCTCGCTCGGGTGGGTCTCAAAAGTTGTCCTCCTCGGTGGGCTGTGAAAAAGCCACCCCACTCTTAATCCTAGACTAGACCTGTAGTCCAGGCATCGGCCGAGCTTCTCCCTCATAATGGGGGGACCAGGGAGAGCAAAGTGTATGGGAGTCGGGTCCAGAGACAGCCCACGGCTGGTGCAGCCTCAGCGAGAAGTGGGGACCTGCAGAGGTTTCTGCTGTTCTGGGACAGAAGGAGGGTTGGGTAGGGTTCAGCAGGGCTGATGGGGTTGCAGATGCCTCCTCAACAGGTCCTGCTTTGAAGCAACATGGCACAGAGAGCTGGGGAGTTTGGTGTTGAGGTTTAAGGGTTGCCGTGACTGCAAGCCCACCAAGCAATTTACCTCCACAACTATAAGGAGAACCCCTCCATGAACTGCAGAGCTCCCGCGAGAGCAGGCACTGTGGCTCAACGTGAATACAGAAACCAAGACGTAAGCTATTTTCTCAATCTAAATAGCAGGTTCTTCTTTCTTTCTCCTGGGAAGCACCAGGGAGGCAGATTTGTATCCAGACGGTAGATGTTGATATAGATGTACAATACAAAATGTCCACTGAAGCTTCTGTTCTCTTGGACAGGCAAAGCTGGCGGGGGAGCGTGGAGCCCGGGCGATCCTTTTTGACATCACTGATGATGAAAGCGCTGCTGATCAGGTACAAGCCCCTCACTCCAAAAAGGACCTTGCGGAGCGGCAGTGTCTTCAGAGAAGGGCAGTGAAGCTGGTGAAGGATCTAGAGCAGGAGTCTGGGGAGGAGCAGCTGAGGGAGCTGGAGTTGTTGAGCGTGGAGCAAAGGAGGCTCAGGGGAGACCTTCTGGCTCTCCACAACTCCCTGACAGGAGGTTGGAGCCAGGTGGGGTTGGGCTCTTCTCCTAAGGAAGAAGCAACAGGACAAGAGGAAACGGCCTCAAGTTAAGTTGAACATGAAGAAAAATGTCTTTGCCACAAGTGTTGTCAAGCCCTGGCCAGTCAGTCTCTAGAGAGTGTGCAAGAAGCATCAGGAGGAACCAGGCGTGCTGGGGGGGGCAGGACAGTCCTTGTTTCAGGCTGTTGTGGACCATTTCTCACTGTGTTTTGTTTCTTTACAGCTGAGAAAGCCCCGAGGTCTGAGTCAGCCAGTGGTTCTGATCAGGGGCCACGATGCTGAGCTGCTTATGGGTGTCGTGAACAAGAACAGAGAAGCCCATGTGAAGATAGAGGTCAAGGAGCCACCAGCTTGGGTGAGATACCATTCCCACTGCCTTCTGTATCCTCCCTCCTGAGGTGCTGTGCCATCGAATAGGGCTTTCCCAAAGATGCTGAACTCTCCTTCCGAGGGACAGAGATCACAGCCCTTTGCGGGAGGAATGTGAAGAAAAAAAACAAACCCTTTTCCTTTTACCTGTCAAGAGCAGGGAGGTAGAGCTTGGCCAAACATCACAAATTCAAAGGCTGATGGTCAGGAAGAGATCGGGATTCCCCAGCCTTGCCTCTAGTCCCCTCCCCTGCCACACAAGAGTAATTTCTTTCCCGTTTTCCCCTACAGCCAGACTACGATGTGTGGATTCTTCTCACGGTGGTCAGCACTGTGGTCGTCATCATTTTGATTTTCGTTGTCCGCACAAAGTGCCAGCTGAACAGGACTCAGGTGGGAATCGCACGGAGCAGACGTGTCTGAGCAAACAGGAACAGGAGAAAGGCAGGAACGGACACAGACTGGGAGGGGAAATGCGTCTCTGTGTCAACTGAAGATGTGGCCACATGAGGCAGGAGTGGCCCAGGGACAAGCAGAGTGATCCTGAGATGGACAGGCAGTGTCCTTCACATGGTGGCCTTGCTTTCCTCCTGCCGCCCCACCAGCAGCGCAGCCTGTCAGAGCTTGTCCCAGCACCCAGAGCTGCAGAGCTGGCCCACAAGCTTTTGATTTTAACAGTATTGTCTGTATTGGTAGAGAGGAGAAGATTTAGTGGTTTTAGTAGAAACTCACTAATTAAATAATCAGCTTTCCAGAGTCAGATGTATTTCCAGATTTGAGAATACCCCATTTCTCCTACAGCAAGACAAGCCTTTGGAGCTCAAAACCCCAGCACTGCTGAGTGATTTGGAATGTCCAGTACCAGCTATGACAAAGCCTACTCTGGCTAAGTCAAGTTAGACAAAAAGTCACCTCTGGACTTGAGTATCGCCCCCAAACTCCTGATAATCCCATTCTGAGAACAGAAAGGCAATGAGAAGCGTGGTCTCTCCTTAAAGCCTCCTTTCTCCCCGCAGGACTCCTTGCAGCAGCAGACCATGCAGGCCATCGGGCAGCTGGCCACGCGCAAGTACCAGGCAAGGTGCCGGCCGGCGTCGCGGTGGGACTCGGCCAGCAGCTGCAGCTCAGCCCCGGTCTGTGCTATTTGCCTGGAGGAGTTCAGCGAGGGCCAGGTAGGCTGCGGGCACGGCTCCTGCTTCGCCACGGCTTTGAGCTTCCCGGCCTCAGTCAGGTGGGAGCTGTGGTGGGAGCTGAGCGGGCAGGCAGTGGTGGGAGGCCCTTGGGGTGGTTCCTTCAGCACCTTCTGAGGGCTGGGAAAGGACTGGCATTGGTGGAGGTCTGCCTGCCCTTGCTGAAATCACCTGCCTGCAGGTTCAGATGCCCTGAACACGGGTCTCCAGCTGTCACTGTAGGGAACAATGGAGTAAACGTGGGGTTTGCTCCCTTCTCTCAGCCTGAACCCCCTTGTTGCCAGGGGCTGGCACCTCTCTGCCCATGCACACCCCAGAGCTGGACACAGCAAGCGGAACCAGAGCTGCCAGGCTGCTGCATGGCCTCCTCCATGCCCAGCTGGGCTGCAGATCACTCGCTGTTAGACATTTTGTCATGCTACAAGGCTTGCTTCCATCGAGAAGGAGCCATCCGTGCTCTGGGACATGGTTCTCATTGCTTGCACTTCTCTCTACTTTTCCCTAGGAGCTGCGGATCATCTCTTGTTCCCATGAGTTCCACCGGGAGTGTGTTGACCCCTGGCTGCAGCAACACCACACGTGTCCACTTTGCATGTTCAATATTCTTGGTACGGCTCAAACACAGCATTTCCCAGCCAGGAATGGGGTTGGGTGCAGGGGTGGTGCCCAGGAGGTCCACGTACCTTTAGGTGATGGACACATCAGAGGAGCACCTCTCTGTGCATGTGGGTGTTCAGGGCAGTGTGTGCGTGGAGAGGAGTCCCCGTGCCTGTGAGCCCCTGCAGGGAACAGCGAGGTGCTGGGACCTGCATCAAGATGAGGAGGTTCCAATCCTGGGACCTGCGGGGAAGGGAGGTGGGATCTGGGCAGCAGGGAGGGTGCTGACTGTGTAGGACCATCGAGACAGTTTGGTGGTGGCCGTGAGGAGTTACAGGGCACAGGTGGGATGTGGGACCGTAGTGGGGTGGAGGGGAGGCTCACGGGTGCTGGGGCTGCTGCAGCTGGGCTCTGGGACGTGTGCTGGATGCTCCCTTCTCTCTCCACAGCCAGAGACTCGGTGGATCAGGCCACGGCCGCTGGCTCCAGGCTGGCCCCTCGGGACATGGAGCCTGGACGGCGACTCCACCTTTTCCGTCAGCACCCAGGACATGCCCTCTACCACCTCCCACACCCCTATCCTCAGAGGAACCTCAGGAGCTTTTCCCCGGAGCCAACTCATGGCAACCCCTTCTTCCACTCTCCAGAGCTCTCCCAGCTGGATTTGGGGACCATCCACTACATGCCCTACAGACCAGCCACCTCCCTGCTCGCCTGCGGCCACCCGTCCCCCCTGGCCTCGGGCCTGCTGGGCCAGCAGCATCCCAACCCTTCCTCGTGTGGGCAGACGCTGCCACCCCACAGGACTTGTTCTCTCCAACCCCAGCCCCCCTGCCTGGGGCTCAAGGCAGCCCTGGCGCAGAAGCAGCATCGGGCGCCCGCCCTGCGCCGGGGGGCCGGCCACGGGCACCAGCACAACAGCAGCGGCTCTGGGGAGAGCTATCTCACGGACCACAGCGGGTACCTGGCAGATGGGCCCGGCAGCGACTCCAGCTCAGGGCCCTGCCATGGTTCCTCCAGTGACTCCATGTTGAACTGCACAGACGTCAGCCTGCAGGGCATCCACGGCAGCTGCTCCACTTTCCGCAGCTCCCTCAGCAGCGACTACGACCCCTTCGTGTACTGCAGCTCGGAGGGACCCACCACAGACAATGGCCAGGAGCAGCCGCGGCTGCCGAGGGAGCCACGGCCCAGGTCCTTGGACCTGATGGTGCCTGGAGGTGCTGCTCCGGCCAAGCCCCAGGTGCTCAGCCACGTCCACTACCACCACCACCAGCACCATCACTACAGAAGAGATGTGGAGTGTTCACCCGGGCGGGCTGGGCAGCGCAAATCCCGGTACTCTGGGGCCAAGGTTGGCTTGCACAGTGCTCGGACGCAAAAGAGGACTGAGAAGAGCCATCAGTGTCAGCAGCCTCTGGAAAGCAGAGTTGTGCTACAGGAGGCAGCGCTGGCAGGACAACCGGCCTGTCCCCAGCAAGGCCGGGAGCCCCCTCATGCCCCCTCTGCTTCTCCGAGCAGGTTGGACTTCAGTGGAGATGCCAACAGACAGTCGGGAGCAGCCGGCACATCCCCTGTCCCGCTGCCCCCGAGACACAGCTCACAGAGCCGTCATCACCGAAGGAAAAGAAAGTGTCCCCTGGAGCCTGACCCTGCTCTCCTGCCCGAGGACTCAGCCTTGCCCAAAGCCTGCGATGCTCACGTTCCTCACGGGCATCCCGCTGGCTACCGCTGCTTGCCCGAAGCCCAGCCCCTGATCCCAAGCGCTCCCCTGCCCTGCGCCTCGGGCTCGCGGCCGCTCTGGAAATGTTTGGTGCCGCAGCCCAGCTCAGAGCTGAAAAAGCAGGAGGAGGGGTTGTCAGGACGGGAGGGAAACCGCACGGTTCCTGCTGATTTCTCAGGGACGGGCACCTCCAGACACAGTCTGACTCTCCACCTCCACTGCCCGTCTCAGCAGGGTGGTCAGGGTAAGTCTGGTGTTCGCCTCTTCTTGCAGCTGGCAGGTGAAGGAGGGGGGGTTCGTTGAAGGTGCTCTGGCTGCCAGCAGACCTGGTACCTTTGCTCTGGCCTTTCCTACAGGACCACTGACAACAGAAGCATTTCAGAGCTCCCCTGTCTGCAGATGATAGCCTGAACGATTAGCGAGCCTGTTAATGAGTGCCCCAAACCCTGCAGTCTTGTCCTAAAATAACGCAGATGAGAAATAAGGTGGCTGGTTTTAACTAAAACATCTCTAGCAGCTGGAATGTCTCCCGAAGAAAGGGGTGGGCCTGCGTTTCTCAGCGTCCTCACACCAGTCTGGGTGTCTTACTGGCAGAGTCGTTCTTGTTGAGGCTTATTGGGCTCTAGTTGTTGTAGCCAGCCCCAGCTAACTGAGATCAGTAGGGAGCGTGTGTGGCCAGTGGTGGTAGAACAGGCAAAATGAGTGTGAGGATTTGCACATCCCTCATTTCTCACCTGCTTCTGCTAATTGGGAGTTGCTTTTTAGCGTCTTTTGGAAATCAGATGAAATTGCGTTTGGCCCTTTGCTGGACGTCTCTTGGTGAGAGGGGGAAAATACATTCGAGATGAGGCTCTTTGAAAGGACCTAACAGAGTTTAGCTCCCAGGCCTTGCTCTCTCAAGCTTCTCTGAACGCAGCAACCTGTGATTTAGCGCAGGCAGGTGCTGGCTCCGAGCAGAGCCTGGCTCCTTTCCTCACCCTGCCACTGACTCATTGCAGCTCCTCGGGCAAATCGGTTTGATTTAGGTACCAAATACAGATCTAGCTGCCTAATTTCTGTTCAAACGCCGGCCTTAAACTCGTGAGTCACCGTGCCCATTGTGCCGCGGAGATAATAACTTCCTCTCCATGCTCGTCTATCCAGCCGTACACCACACCCAGGCTCCTGGTGCTGGAGCACCCGCCGAGGAGGCAGCAGGAAAGGGGGAGAGGCCGGATGGGGCACGGTGCTGGCTGCCTGCGGCGCTCCAGCCTCCCCAGGCTCCCAGGAATGGAGTCTTTTTCCCAGGCGTGGAAGAGCCTGACACTGCAGATAGGTGATACTTGAGGTTGTTCAAAGGGCCTGGAGCGATGCTGCCGTTGGGAGAGATAAGGAGGCAGCAGCGCAGAGATGTTGCTCTGGTTTTCAGGTAGCTCTGAGCACAGATGTTCCCCACGTTGGAGATGGTGGGCAGTGATATCGCCAGGACACAGCCCTCCCAGGGTCACAGCAGTGGAGAGAGCCCTCCTGTATGAGGGGAGGGTGCTCAGGAGCTGCTCTGAGCTCCCATTTCAAACCGAACTGGGATGCTTTTGTGGCCAGCCAGAGTTAGAATCTTGTAAGATTGAGAAAATACATGGAAAGGAAAGATTTGACTTTATTAGGAGCTGAGGACATACGCAGAAAAGCCATCAAGCTGAAGACACGTTGGTTGACGTAACATAACCTGGGAGTTACAGTCACATTGGTTCTTTATCTTAGAAGGGGGCTGGATGTAAATCAACAGAGAACAAGTAAAAAGAGCAAAGAATAATCTCGATAGACAGTCCCAGGTAAACAGGACACAAAAAATAGGCAAGGAGACCAAGGAGAAGTGCATGCGTGCCTCTAGATAAATGTTGTAAGGCTAAAAATAAAAGTGGATGAGTTAGAAAGCCCGGCTTTAAATTAAAGTTTTGCCATAAACTTTTCAGAAACCCAGTTTAAAAAAGAACCCCAAACAGTGAGACCCTGTAATTCTCAGGTGAAATTACAGAGAGGAGAAGAGCGTGTCTGTTCTGGTGGCGTGGGAGGGACACGACGCGTGAAGGAGAGCGCAAAGTCCCATGACATGTAACACAAAAATCCCCAGTTGCACCCAAGCAGGAGGAGGGTGGGATCAGGGTTGTAACACCCCGCACTGGTACGGGTTGCAAAGAGGAGCCTGCGTATACAGGAGAGTCCTCTTCAGGTAATACTAAAAGAAGCAGTCAAAGGAATAAGATGCTTTTTGGGCACAGGGATCATTTAAAGCCCCAGAAAAGGGCTGGCTGAGCAGCAGAGCAGGGAGGGCCATCAGAAACAAGAAGCTGTTCTTCCAAAGCGGAGCTGCGGCTAGACAAAGAGCTCAGAGAAGAGTTGGATGCAGAGCTAAGCGCAGAGCCATGGTGAGACAGGCCAGGAAAGGTTTCTATGAACGGCCTGTGAACAAGAGAGATGCTCTTAATGCAAATGGTTTCAACTTCGTCAGGAGGAGGAAAGCTGCCAGAGGCTCTGCAGGTCCAGGGAGTAACACAGGTCTGAGAGGGATGTTCAAGGGCACAGAAGAGTAGCAAACTGAATTTATTGCATTAGTGATGAGGGTAGAAGCGCTTGAGGAGGTTCTCACCCCGGCACAGCTCCGTTAAGGGCATGGTGTACAGAATCCCTCAGAAATCATCAGTCTGAGCATTTCTGAAACGCTTCAGTGAAGTGGATAGTAACAAATGGCCGGGACTGGAGATTGCTCACCTGGGCATCGTGAGAGAGCTCAGGCACAGAACTGCTACACCGCAAATGTGGACTGCAATCTGTTCCCTGTGCCCAGAGCCAGAAGGAAGAGCTGAGGGCAAAATCAGCTTGCAATAGCTGAAGCCACCGAGCAATGAGCCTGACTTTCCTGCCAAGCAAATTGTTAAAAATTCAAATACGGGGGCTGCCTTGTAGGCACGCGGCTAAATGTGAAAACCAGGGGACGAGGCAATGCAGCTTCTGTAAAGAGAGAGAACGCCCCACAGATCTTCTAGGAGAATGAAGTGCTCAAAGGATAAAAGGGAAGGTGCTCTCTTAGGTAAATAACTTGCTAAAAATTAGGAGACAAAGTGTCGATCAGTCGCAATGGAGGAAAGTCACTCAGAGAAGGAGGAAAGTGGAGTTCTCCAGCTGTCTGCATCTTTCAGCAAGCTCACAAGTGTCCTGGGTGAGAAGAGGAGATAGCGAAGTTTAGAGAAGACAAAATCCTTCAGGATTGTCGGGTTTAAAACTGGTTACAAAGGAGAAGGATCTCCCATTATTGAGTTATTGGGCAACGGAGCGGTGAATGGAATCCCACGACAGTAGCACAAAATGCCACACACGAGCAGAACCACTTCTGAGGAAAAATCAAATTATTACAAGGAGACAGCTGGGAACAACTGTGGGACAAGCAGAAGGTGCCTCATGCAGCGGTGTCTGTGGTGCTTTCACAGGCAGTACCCCCCGATCACCGCTGCTCAGAGGAGGACGTAGCAGGCTTGGGAGAAGAGCAGAAAGGTATCAAGAGCAGTCAGAACAACAAGGTTTTTCTGAGAAAACAAAAAGAACGTAGAGACTTTTGTGTAGGAAAGAGATGATTGCTAGAGGATATGAAAGAGAAGATAGGAAATCAGGAGAGCAGGGGAGAGGGCAGATAAGAGAGACTCACTGGTGCTTCTAACAAAGTAAGTGGTGGCATCAAATGGGAAACAGAAGCTTTGAAACATCCAGTGAGGTAACGCACGGTGAAACTGGTGCGCATTGCCCAGAGGATAGAGGTGCCAGAAGTAGAATGGCTTTGAGAGCCTAGATCAAGAACGATCAAATGCAGAGATGCAAATACACCCTCTGGCTCAGGAAGTCCCTAAACCAGGGTTTCCAGAAGCTGCCGGTGCATCCTGAGAGGTGCAGCACCCTGCAGGTGTGCCCTCACCTCGCCCAGCTGCAAGGGGAGGCTGAATCTCGTTCCAGAGCCCCTGGAGAAACTCCACTGGTGCTGGCAATGCATGTGCCATGCGCTGGCATTGGAGGGAATAACGCTACCCGCGGCCATCGCCAGGGCGCTGCGGATGAGCCCAAAGAGGCTTCCGTAATCTTGGAGTTTACGCCGCTTCCTTGAGCACCTCCGCCAGCTTTTCTTGGTGGGGTTTGCATAAAGCTACAGCCCTGCCTTTGCCTGGGAGACTGTACCTGGGGGTTGTTCCGCTGAAGAATCAATCCTCAGGCAATGCTGAATGGATCCTTTTAGGAGAAGTCAGACAGCTGGCAGCGAGTTACAGCGAGGTGGCTTCCCAGGCCACCCCGGCACGCACAGATCTCGGCCCTGAACAGCCAGATTACTTCCAGCACAGGCTGATGAAATCTCTTGATTTCTCACTCTGGGAAATCTCACCTCCCACAGCACACTGCCAGCATCCTCCCCCTCTCACCCATCTCTTGCTCATCCTCTTAGCCATTCCCTTTCATGTCACGCCTTTGATCTTTACTAGAGAGGGGGGAAAGGGATTAGAGGGTAGCAAAAGACCACCGATAAAACCTCATACCCAGGGAACAAGACTCTTGTTGTCTTACCAAGGTGTGCTCATTCAGACCATTGCCCTGCGTGGGTCTCCACAGCCAGTTCAGCAGCTGAGGCTCTACCACCTCTTCCAGTTCAAGACCTTTGGGTTTTTTTCACCTTCTTTTCTGTTCAGACAACAGGGCACACTCACACAGACATGGTTTTCAGCAAATGTTTAAATAATGCTATTTGAGACTCGGGGCATCTGATCAGGGAGTGATGGAAGCCGGTTGGTCTCTTTTGTGTTGCACATAAGAAGCAGTTGGCAACGGCTTATTCAGTGTTTGGTGACACAAATCATTAATGCCAGATACGCTCAAACTTTGTCTTCTGGTACTTTGGCCATGCCTGCACACAGATGCAGATGTAGAACACTATGTGTCTGCATTAATTTTCCCAAGTCAATTAGCTACATTGTCAAAGTAGAATCTCATTTGTTTGTTTTCTTCCCATATATTTAATTTCCAGAAATCCTGTTCTCACAGCTGGTGAGTTATAGCCAGCAAGAATTGGCTGTGACTGTTTCAAAAAGTTGTTTTGAGTTGCTCTCTGTGAATATATGTATGAGAATTTGTTGTCTTTTGATCTCAGGAATGTTCAGGAAAAGGGAAATGTGGAAAAAAAAATGCATGTGTGCCTTTATTGGGCTGTGCTGACCCTGCGTGAGAGCACTGGGCAGACCTGAGGGACACCTGGGAAAGGGAGTGTGGCATGTACGTCACACATGGTGTGGAAAGAAAGGGATTCAGGCTCCACCATTTCTAGGTAGCCCTTACGCTGAACATTTCAAAGTAAACTGCTCAGCACTTGCCTGTCAATAATTCACCAAATGGACGGGGCTTGTTTGGGACTCGGAAGCAACTTGTGCAACCTCTTGAACAGGGTGACACACACATGCTGTCCCTTTCTTGCACACACACATCATTCGCAGTCTGCTTTTGTTGCCTGGAGTTCCCATTGTTGTTGTCCCCTGTCCCTGGAAGGTGCTGCTGTGGTACTGTGGGAATATTTTCTGTTGCTAATAATTTTTAAAGCGGCTGTACAGATTTTCCTCAAAGAGCAAACATCAAAAAACCTCAAAAGCAAACATTGGGTAGCTCTGTGAGTTCTGGGGTGCACCATGCCCTGAGCCTGTATCTGCTGAAATATTTAAAGAGTAGCTTGACATCTTATCGTTACATTTTATTATGCTTTAACTTAGAGGAGTTAACTGGGAAGGTGGCCAGTAAAGTCCCTCCAAAATACTGGGAGAAACGTTGTGGCTTCCACTGGAGTGTCTCTTTGTATTGCAGGGTCAAGGCGCCAGCAGCTGCAGAGTCCAGGGAATGTTCAGCTCGTAGCTCATGCTCTTCTTTTTCTTTGAATGCAGGATCTGAAGAGGAGGCCCACGATGTCCATGAACACTCAGTTTAATAAAACACTGGCCTGTTTGCTTACTGGAGAGCTGAAGTGGACAAAGATGTTCAGTGTCCCAGCCGTAGAGGAGCTCACACCTTTGCTCTCTGCACAGGCAACGCGTAATAACCGGCCCTGACCTGCACGGCCAAGCTGCAGACTGCAAATAAGCAACGTGACACTTGTGGTCTCCTCACACGTTCCCACGTTGCGATGGTCACACAAACGCAGAGCCATGGTCTTCAGGTCCCCTTCTTCTTTGAAGGCACAGGCAGCCCAGTGTCATCCTGCAGCGTCTGTCTGCGTGGGCTGGCTCGCTCAGAGACCAGTCTTGGGAGTTGCCAGCTGGAGAGCTCGCGGAGTGAGTGCAAGCTGCTATTTTGGCATGTTCATGCCACAGAAGGTTTTGCTAAACACTTCAAAAATAAACAAGCCTTCGAGACCAAAAGCTGCAGAAATGACTTTCTGTGGCCTGGTAGCTCCTGACTTCATTTCCTCACTTAGGTCAAAAGCCCGACTTCGTCATTTAACTTTTCCACTCTTATTTCAGACACAAGAACAAGCTCTTCTCCATCTCACGACTCACAGGTCCACCCTGCGAGGTGCTGCTTCTGACTTCTCCGGAAATCAACAACTCTCACCACTTTTTGCTCCTTTCATTGTCCCTCACCTGATGCCATCTCGGCCATTTGCTGCGTTTTGCCAGCAGCAGGAGGGGTGAAGACACAGGGACGACGTCAGCACTTCTGGGAAGGAGCTGGGTCAGACTCTTTCCATTGCAAGGAATCCACCCTCTCATCTGGCAGTGTGAACAAGTCTCTCACTCATCCTCTAACTCCTCCGCCTACCCTCAAAATAGGTGTGATGATGGTCAGCCCTGTTAAGAGCACCTCATTTGTTGAGCATATTTCAAGCCTCAGATGCGCCTGTCACAGGAGTTGTGGAAAATCCTTGAGCTCACATGGCTCCTGCTTCTCTCCCTCCTCCCTTGTCGCCCCAAGACACAGCAAAAGTTCCCAGCAAAAGCATCCATAATAAATGCAGAGCAGAGCCCCATCCATCGCCCTCACCTCATCTTTCAGAGACACCTGAAATGATCCTGCAGAGGAATTTTTTCAAAACACCCTTTTGCCTTTTCTAACATTTTGATGATGGGGAGAGAAAACTCAAGAAATTGCCAGGCTCTCGGTTTATTACTTTTTTTTTTTTCCCTCCCATTTGTGGGATTTTTCTTTGAATGTCACCAGTTCTTATTTCCTCAAATTCCATAATTTGAGGAGATTGAAGTCAAATGAAACCTGCCAAATTCAAAACGTAGAGAACCCAAACAGTTTTCATACAGCAGGGAATTAGACTGCTGAGTTCATTGCCCTAAATAATCGTTCAGGCCAAAAAATTAGCCAGATTCCCCTGCGAAGTGGACACATGTGGCACCAAATGTCTCCAGAGCTAAGCTAAGGAAGGAGGTGAGGAGACAACACTGGAGCTGACAATCTGAAACCTGGTATAGGGACAGGCTTCTCCCATCTGCTCAGTGCTCTCTAAGCTTTCTGTGCCTTCCTTTGCATCAGCAGCAGCTTCTCCACTTCACGAGAGCGCACTGGTTACGTAGTCCCAGTTCAGGGTAGTCCCGCCTCTGCCTTCCTTCGCTGGTGAGGGTTTGCTGCCCTTCATCTTTGAACAAGGCATCTTCATCCCAGCTGCTGGTCAGTCACGGGCACTCAAGTGATGGGATTAAAACCCAGCCCGTAGCACTGTTCTAAACCGAACATTATTCTCTTGCTAGTGTTCATTTCTTGCCTCCTGTGACCGAGCCACTGCAGGACCTTTCAGTGTAGAGAAGAGCTGAACTTCTTTCATCAAAGAACCCTGTAGAATTGACATTTTAACCTCGCCAGGCTCTTCTCGCTTGTCCTACAGAGAAGAAAAAAATCAAACCAGGAGCGGGTCTAGATTACCCTTGTTCATCTTGCACACGTGGTCTATGGCTTGTCTCAACCAGCTCCCTTCATCCTTGACATCCTGGAGGCCTCGGATGACTTTACGGAGGGGAGAGTCCTGAAGTCTGGGTGCTCCCAGTAGTTTCTTCAGGCGTCTAGAAGCCTGAGAGTCTCTAAGGATGCATTTCATTGCCTCACATGGATGAGTGTCTAGTTTGCAGTCTAAACTCCTCTCTTTCCCTCCTTATCCTTAAAAAACAAGGAGGGCTCTGAATTTGTGGCAAGCCCCAAGCTTCTTGGAGAAGGTGGTCGGCGCTAGCACACCCTTTCCACTCCCCACTGCAGTATTACCAGGCTGCACAGGGCAGTGCCTGCTTTCAAGTATTTTCTTTTCCTGATGTTATGCTGCTGCTTCTTTTCATCTCGAAAATGGCCATCCTAGATGCTGGGCCCACTCCCCGGGGCCTGCTGAGCTGAATGAGAGTGTGCAGGGCTGCCTCGATGGGTGCTCAGGCAGAGGGAGAGGGAGGAACTCTTCCGGGAAGGTGGTTTCTAAGATCCTCTTCAACAGATGGACTATCATCCTTGGCTGCCTGGAAGGGAAGAAGCAACACCTGAGAAAATGGGGAATGGCTCCTCTCAGTTCCTGCACCTCTCGCTTCTGGGTCGTGCTTTTGCGTGCTCAGTACCCCTGGGCTCCATCACCCAATTCGTTCAGTGTCGCTGCAATGAAGCGGAGCTCGTTTTCCTTCACCACGTCCGAAGTCCCAGCTGAAAACTGATGGAAACCAGACCATCCCGAACACCCTCTGTCTGAAACCGAAGCTCCAGCCCTTCCCCAGCGACCATGGTCTTCCCAGAACCTCTCACCGCAGCAGGATGGGTGCCGTGGCCAGGGCTGGCTCGACCGTCTCCCCTGCTGCAGAGCCTCTGCTCTCTCTTTTATCATGTTCAGATCCTTTTGAAATGTGAATATAGGTTCGTTTATTTGTTGTTGGTTTTGGTTTTTGTTTTGTTGTGTTTTGGGTGTTGGTTTTTTTTTGGTGGAGTCTCTCACGGCTCTTGGGGCTTGGGAATAAATTATGACCCACAAAAAAAGAAAAAAAAAAAGAAAAAATACGTTTTATATATATGAAAAAAACAAAAAACAACAAACCAACAACCCACCACCCTGTGTATTTATGTCCGATAGAAACAAAAGATGTGTGAATATGCTGATGTGCTCAGAAATATATTTATTTACTAATATATTTATCCATGTACACGGTCTGCTCGCCTCGTTTTTGTTCTTTGTATGGACACATCAAGAATAAATCCCTTGGACCTCCGGGCCCGGCCCGGTGCCGCTGAGGGGGCCGCGGCCCGGCCATGGCGCCGCCTCTGCCCGAGCCCCACCAAGGGCTACCTCCTTGGAGCTCCCCCTGCTCACTCCAGGGAGGGGAGAGCCGGGGAGAACCAGGAAAGGAAGATCCGGGGAGGGAGGAGCCGGAAAGGGAAGATCCGGGGAGGGGAGATCGGGGGAGGGCCGGGCCGGGCCTAGAGGCGGTAGCGAAGCCTCGGCCTTGCCTAGCCCCGCTCTGCGGCTGCGCGGCGGCGGCGGCGGGATGGCGCTGGAGACCGTGCCCAAGGACCTGCGGCACCTCCGGGCCTGCCTCCTCTGCTCCCTCGTCAAGGTGAGACCGGCACCGGGACGGCTCCGCGACCGGCGCCGGGCCTCCTGACCCGCGCTGGGCCTTCCCCTGCCCGGCCTGGGCCTCCCTGCCCCGGCTCCCTCGGCCTCGGGCCTCTCTCCGCTTCCCCGGGCTCCCTCCCCTTCGTAGAATCATAGAATCATAGAATAATTAAGGCTGGAAAAGCCCTCTTAGATCATCGAGTCCAGCCTATGCCCTACCACCACCACTCAGCTAAACCCTGCCACTAAGTGTGGCATCCAGTCTGGCCTTAAACACCTCCAGGGACGGTGACTCCACCACCTCCCTGGGCAGCCCATCCCAGTGTTTTATCCTCCTTTCTGTGGGGAAGAGCTTCCGAATATCCAACCTAAACCTCCCCTGGTGCAGCTTCAGGCTGTGCCCTCTCGTCCTGGCTCCTTCCCCTTCCCCAGGCTCCCTCCCTATCCCCAGGCTCCCTCCATTCCCCCGGTGCAGCCCCTGCCCGGCTCGGCTCTCCCGTCCCTCCCTCAGGCTCTGTGGCCGCCCCAGTCCCAGTTTAGCCCCGTCCCAGCTGCCGGCCCGGCGCTGACAGAATCACAGAATTATTGAGGCTGGAAGAGACCTCTGAGATCTGCCGCCTCTGTTCCTCCTCAGACCATCGACCAGTTCGAGTACGACGGCTGCGACAACTGCGATGCGTACCTGCAGATGAAGGGCAACCGGGAGATGGTCTATGACTGCACCAGCTCCTCCTTCGACGGGTGAGTGGGGCCCAGGCTACGGCTAATCGTGTTCCCTGGCATTCCCGGGGATGCCGTGATGGCACTGTGGTGTCACCGGGCTGGGAAACATCCCCTCACTCCCATCCCTCCCGCAGGATCATCGCCATGATGAGCCCTGAGGACAGCTGGGTCTCCAAGTGGCAGCGCATCAGTGAGTGGCGTTTCCCAGTTGGTTTGGGAGCTGGAGATCCCTTTTCTCTAGCAAACCCTTCTCGGGGCGGTGGGAGTTGCTGGTGGGGCTGTGGAGGGGGAGTTCTGCCCCCCAAGGAGGGGGCTTCTGCCTCCTTGAGGAGGTGGCGTCTCCACAGGCAGAGGCCGTCGGGGACGTTTGCCTACCCGTGTGGGGTAACTTGGTGTTTTCTTTCCCCCAGGTAACTTCAAGCCGGGTGTCTACGCGGTGTCCGTGACCGGCCGCCTGCCCCAAGGTAACGCTCCGGCCTCGTGCCGAGGGGAGGCTCCTGCACGGGTGGCAGCTGAAGGATTGGTTCTTCTGCACATTGGGTGTTGGGGCTGTGGCCACCCCTGAGGTGACAAACTGGGCGGTGCGCTGCGCTGTAGCTGTGCGGTGACATGGGGATTTGAGGGTTCAGCGAACGCTGTGTGTTGTGAGCCGTGATTTAGATCACATGTAAGGAAGAGATTCTTCACTCTG
>WEIS01079528.1:5266-35999 GCA_013389965.1 Todus mexicanus
TTTTTTTTTTTTTTTTTTGTTTTAAATCCACTGAGTCTGGAAAGACAAAAGTGAACCAGGACTTAGATACTAGACTCTTTGGGCGGCAAGTCCACATTGGTGACGGACGTCACGATGGAGACGAGGCAGTCCGAGGTAGTGCCGTTTACGGATTTGCGGATCTGCGCAATGCGCTCCTCGACACAGCCCGCCGAGAGCCGAGCCTCCGCATCGTGGTCCCAGCACTCTTCGATGGTCACGCAGAGCTGCGCCAAGCCCTGCGGACAAACAAGGGGGAGAAAGCACCTTCAGCAACAAAGTCACCTCTGGGGGATGTCTTAGCAGCGGATGGGGTGGTCCACTTAGCATGGCTTAATGCTGCAAGGAAAAACTAAGAATATTTTCTCCATGGTATGCAAATTATCATGAGATAAGAAGTTGTGGATGATCCATCACTGTGTGTGTTCAATTCCAGGTTGGATAGGGCTTTAAGCAACCAGGTCTAGTGGGAGGTGGCCCTGCCCATGGCAGGAGAGTTGAAAATAGATGATCTTTAAGGTCCCTTCAAACCCAAATCATTCTACGATTAGCTTTAAAAATTACTTCTTTAAATATGTGTTTGGGGTTTTTTTTAAGCTTCTACTTTCTAAGGTTGTAGGGCTCGGTCACATCCAGCTTTATTTTTGCTAGCCCCAGAAGTACTTTTTCAAATATCAAAACACATCCCAAGTTTCAGCACTTAAAGCTTTAAAAACCAAGACATCACGTATTATAATTCCCATGATAAAACCACTACAACTGGCAGCACCGTATCAGTTACTATGGAACTGTTGCTTTGTTTGCAATCACTTCTATAGATATCCCCAAAATATCTGAATTCAAAACTGCTGGAAAAGAGCAGCTCTTACTTGAACCCTTATTTGAACTGTAACACTCATCATTATCCGCAACTCGTGGCTCTCCTTGACTTTTAGCAGTTACTACACCTGGGCCTAGCCAAAACCACGGCAGTTTGGTCAGAACAGAAGCATTTAGCTTCTTACTGAAGCCCTGTGAGACTTCATCTTCTGCTCAGTTTCCCAGCTTGAAAAAAAAATCACCTCTTTTATTAAAAACATGAGCCTCAAATGATGTACCTCTGGGAAACCCATGCTGCATTTTCCTTCATTGTCTGCTTGCCTTCACGTCTAATTAATTTTTCCTCAAAAAATTGTTCAAGCCTTGCACGCTCTCTAGTTTGTGAGGAAGTTGTCTCCAATGGTATAGATCATTTGCTTAATGAAATGGACTTTATCTGCCAGTCTTTCACCATATTAAAGGAGTGCCACTAAACCACCCCATGCTCCATGTCCAGCACTGGCTGACTTTAATCAACTGCTTCACCTTCTAAATACAAAGGACACATGGAAAGGTGAGCATGAAGGTGCTGAGCAACCCCTCATTCCCTGGTGGTGACTCTCTCCAGCGCAGGGTAGCAAGCCCCTGCACCCAGGTGGACTGGTTCGCTTCTTTCTGAAGCTAAGGAGTGATACATAACCACATCCCTTGTTCTCATCCCATGGGAAAACATTTTCCACTGTTAAGCAGGAGGGACGTACGGGGTGTTTCAGCCAGTGATCCTTGAACACCGGGCGCATCTTCTTGTGAACCACCACTTCTTGCAGGTCCTCAAGGGATGGGTGCTGACCTATTTCTTCTTCGAAAGGCAGCATGTATTCATCCACTGGACCTAAAGTGCACATGGAGAGCTGGGTTAGTACAGAAATGTCCTCCACAGAGCCACGTCCTCCTCATGCATGAGTGAGCTGCGGCTCCAGACAAACGACAATCTACCGCAGAAAAGCCTGAAGTTCACGTGTCATTGCAGACAAACGTGACTTCCATTCCTCCTGCACATCAGCCTTTGCTGTCCCTGCTGCTTGTCTGGCCAAGCATTTTCCATCTTGTCAAGTTAAGAATCTAAACTCTCAGCGGGGCCTCCCATTCCCACTGCTCTCCTTGAGGAAGGCAAGCCTGGTAGTCCACGATTTATTTTAATACAAAGAGCAAATCAGCCCATTCTTTTCACGTTTTTAGCACAGCAATTCAACACACAATAACCTAGAGAAAGGTTTCAGCATGAGCGTAATTTCATTTCAGGCTCTGACTAGCAAGGTCAAACTAGATACAACATTTGTAATTTCTTGCTTCGTGATCTGGCTTGTTCATAGGGTTGAGTCAGCCCTGACACGCTGGAGCCAGATGTACTTGTCCTAAGTACCAGCTCCTAAGTGCAAAATGATTTCTGAATGCTTTAGTTATACCAGTTACGGCTGTGAACTGCCCTGGGCCACAGGAATGAGACAACTGTTACAAGTATCAGTGCAGACGCTGGACGGCAGCAATAACTTCTGCTTATTGAAACGTCATCTGGCTTTTGGCCTTGTGTAGATACTCTCTCACAAACGGCAGCCCAGCTTAACTGATGGGTGTTCTCAGGGTGCTCCGCAGTATCACTTACGGTTTCTCAGTAGCAGAGAGTCACCTCTTTAAAGAGTGGAGATATTTCAAGATCGCCTTTCCAGACAAAAATAAAAAAGCTGACCACTTTAGCTGGTCATGAACCATGACATCAACAACATGATGTTTATGGACTATAAAAAAAATGAAATCACTAAACCAGCTCATCATTATTCATTTTGACACAACACCAGTCACTAAACCAAACTGAGACACTTGTTCCAATGGATGGCACAATAACGCTCACGACCTTCCCTTCATCTTCCTCCAAGAGGAATCAAGACTATGACGATCTGCATAGGTGACCTCCAAGCCAAATTTGCTGTTTGCACAACACCACTTCTGAGCTAGAAGTGCAGTTGAGGTTCAGTGTAACTCCCCACCATCCCAGAGGAAGCCTTCCCTCTGGTTTAACAGTGTTGCTTATAGCACCTGGACTATCTTGGCCAGCTGCTGCCTGAGATGAACTGGAAGGAGATCACAAACATGAGAGCCAAAAATCCAAGTGGATACGTTGAGGGTCTCAACAGAAAAGGGTTATTCTTACATGAGTGATCTGTGTACCGATGTTTTACCCGACTGTGCTCCTACCTCCCTGATCCTCCAGCATTTTATCTAGTGAGATAGTAAATAGCTTCTCGGTGCTACTGTAATACTAACAAAAACATCTGAAGTCCAGGTGAGGTACTGTTAATTTACGAACTTCATATTCAGCCCCCAGCACTCATATCTATACAATAAGAAAGAAGTTAGAGCAAGCAGCCTTGGAGGTGCTACGATAAAATGATTGCTTCCTTAATTAGGGGCAAAGTCCGGCAAATGGCGAGGGTGTCACCAAAGGGCAGATGTGCTATTTGGACAGAAACAATGCCCTATATTGCAGCATCATTTTAGGATAAAAAAACACCTGAGGAAGGAGACACTATTGAAGTTCATTCTTTTGGATTATTCAGGAGAAAGTCAGATCCTCCAAAGCTGTAGATAGAAAAACTAAGCCAGCCCTCAGCTGAGAGAGGGCTTGATCAGAATAAGTAAAAAGATTAATACCTATTTATGATAGCAGGGAAATGGGCTTGCTGACACAAGGAGATCCTGCCAGTCCTGTGTTCCTGCTGTTTCACCAAGGTCCTTCACTTCTGGGCTTTCCATTCAGGCTACCACACTGCCCTGGAGAAGTGAAGTGTGACAGCCAAGCTGGAGCTGAGCGTGGCTCTTCTGTTCTCTGGAGCTCAGAGCCTGCCTTGTTCACAGGCAGGAATGCAGAGTGCCAAGGAGAGCAGCACAGAGCAGGCTCAGGACTAAAGGACACTCCCCACACATGGAGGAATCACCTACTCCTTCTCCCTCTGAGTTCTCTGCCAAATTGCCATGTAACCAGTGTAGCCAAAAGTACTCTGAGATTTGAACACTAAATCAGTTATTATCTACAGCTTATGTTTAGGAAGAAGTTCTTTAACATTGAGGGTGGTGGAACACTGGAACAGGTTGCCCAGGAAGGTGGAGGAGGCCCCATCCCTGGAGACATTCAAGGTCAGGCTTGATAAGGCTCTGAGCAACCTGCTCTAATTGAGGATGTCCCTGCTCCCTGCAGGGGGGTTGGACTAGATGACCTTTAGAGGTCCCTTCCAACCCAAATCATTCTATGATTCTATGTTAAAAATCAAGCAAGTGAACGACAGGTTAACTACTTAATAAAAATATAAGACAGTGAATATTTTTTTGTTTTTAAACAAAGCCAGACCCATTCTCTGGTCCATTAAACCACAATGAAACAAAGCCCTTCTCAGGGAAGAGACGGTCGTTATTCTTACCATCAACTGCTCTACATCTGGAGACTAGCTCCCACAACACCAGTCCCATAGCATACATGTCTATTCTCAGGAAGGCGTCTCGTTGGAAGTTGATTGCTCCCTCTAAAACTTCAGGAGCCATATACCTCCTCGTTCCCACCTATGGAGATGAAAAAGAACCAAACACAACTCAAGTTACATTCCAGTCGGACCCGTCAGCTTCTGCTGGTTGAAGATGAGTGACAGCTGGTTTCATTAGCCTTAAGGCTACCTCTGCTAAAGTTGCATCTCACTTGAAAAACAAGCAAAAGGGAGCTGGTTTTTCTGACACTGATTCTCATTAAGATCACTCGAGTCGAGATAAGCTACCGAAAGGAAAAAGCCAAAGTGCAAGGCTACGTGTGCGCTATTCATTCAGCATACGCTACAGATCTCATTTAAATGCAGCGTGGCACGGTGAGGAGGGATGCAATCCTGCTTCCCCTGCATCCCACCACATCTTGCTCCAGCAGCACACGCTGCATGAGAAAATGCTGTCTTTGTAGACACACAAAACATCCTGAGGTCCAGTCAGAGTTGGTTATTGTAGTCATTGAAAGTTCAATCCTCATCCTCATTCACTCAAAAAAATTATATATATATATTTTTAAAAAGAGAGCAGTAAAATTGATATATTCTGAAATGATAGGAAAAGGTGTTGGCTTGACAGCTCTGGATAAAACAAGTCTCCTGCATCCACAGGAGTAGTAAAGTACAAGCCCTGCAAAGTCTACCCTGCCCTGGCTTGCCGTGATCTGGTTCGGAAAAGATCCCTGCTTGTTTTGAAGGATTAAAATGCTTGTCTTGTTTTGTTTAGTCCAAGTGGAGTCAAACTAAGTTCCTCATATAGTTACGGTTATATACGTGGCAGAATTATAGCTCATAATGTAGGAGAGTGGAGAGGAGAGCAAGGAAAAAACCACCTTTTTACCACAGGGTAAAATGCTTTTAATACTTTGAAATGCCTTTAATTGAAATACCCTTCATATTTTCTCATCTGTTCTTGCTGTTACCTGAGGCAGTGGGGACAGGGGGAAGCCCCAGGACATGAAAAGGTGTGCAAATTCCTCGAAAAGTCCCCAAAACCATGTGGCAAAAATGAGGAAAGCTTGTGGAGACACACACACTCGAACCCAGTAAACTGTTCACTCCTCCTAAGATAAAGGTTAAAAGGGAGCCTGCATTGGAGACAGGCAATCAGAAAACCCTGGAGGCACAAAGAGGGGGTGCTGGCCATGCTGTGCCCCAGCACGAGAGCAGAATGAGGGGCTGCTTGCTGCAACAAAAAGGCAGAAAATTAAGAACCCATAAAAGTATAGTAAATTGTTTATGCAGCGCACAGCCAGCTCGTGAGATCTGCCATTGCTAAAGGTCACCCAAGCAGCCAGCCTGGCTGAATTCTTCAAGTAAAATGAATAATTTTAGGAGTATTAATATTTGTTTTGTAGTATTAGTATTAATAATTAGGAGTATTAACATTTGTGTTATGGTCTAGACAAGTGATCTATGCCGGGGGTGGGGTACTGGCTGACAGGTTGCACCCAAAGGGTGATGATAAATATCTCCTCTTCAAACTGGCAACCTGTCACTCGGTCCCCCAGTCATTGACACTGGGCTCAACGCTGTTTAATATCTCCATAAGTGAGCTGGACTATGGGATTTCTTCACTATGAGGGTGGTGAGACATGGGCACAGGTTGCCCACAGAAGCTGTGGATGGGACTTTGAGCAGCCTGGTCTAGTGGGAGGTGTCCTTACCCATGGCAGGGGAGTTGAAACTAGATGATCTCTAAGGTCCCTTCCAACTCAAACCATTCTATAATTCTACGATGAAGTGCACCCTGGTGATACCAAAGTGAGTGGGAAAGTGGACACTTTGGAAGGGAGAGCCACGCTGCAGGAAGATCTGGATAGGCTGGAAGAGTGGGCTAACAAGAACCTTATGAAATTCATAAAGGACAAGTGTAAGGTCTTGCACCTGGGAAAACATAATCCAGGAGTGTAGCACAGGCTGGGATCTACCCTGCTTGGAAGTAGCTCTGAGAAAAGAGACCCTAGGGATCCTGGTGGACAACAAGCTCAATCTGAGCAAACAGGGTGCTGCTGTGGCAAAGAAAGCCAGTGGGATGCTGGGTTGCATCAACAAGGGCATCACCAGCAGAGATAAAGAAGTCAATATCCCACTCTACTCAGCACTTGCCAGGCCTCACCTGGAATACTGTATTCAGTTTGGTCCCTGTGCTATGCAAAAACATGTGGACAGGCTAGAGGGGGTCCAGAGAAGGGCCACAAAGATGATCCAAGGATTGGGAAGCTGCCATATGAGGAAAGGCTGAAAAAAATGGGTTTGTTCAGCCTTAAGAAAAGGCGGCTTAAGGGAGACCTTATCACCACGCTCCAATATTTAAAGAGTGGCTACCAAGAAGATGGTGACTCCCTTTTTACAAGAAGTCACGTGGAAAAGACGAGGGGTAACAGGTACAAGTTACTCCTGGGGAGATTCCAATTGGACACGATGAAATTTTTTCACAGTGAGGACAATCAGTCACTGGAATAATCTCCCCAGGGAAGTGGTGAATTCCCCAACTCTGGATACTTCTAATATTCAGCTGGACAGGGTGCTGGGCCATCTTGTCTAGATCGTGCTTTTGCCAAGAAAGGTTGGATGAAATAATCCTTTAAGTCCCTTCCAACCTGGTATTCTATGATTCTATGAATATTTAATACCAAGACAATAAAAAGTCAGCAACTTCCATGTTTAAAGGAAGAAACCTCCTGCCCCTGGGGCTGAGAGGACTTCATTTACACAGTTATCAGGAGGGTTTGGGCACTCTCCCTGATCACCTAGATCAAAGCAGCTCCTGGAATTTATGTCTGAGCACAAACTTTTATGGAAAATATGTATTTCAAAGAGAATTAAATGCATCTATACAAACAACCCTTCACCCTCGAGTAGCTAGGCAAGGCCAACTTTTAAAAATGTTATTGTTAAAGATAACGATTACCTGTCCATGAGTGTCCCCTGGAGGTTTTCCAGGTTCAAACCGTACAGCTAGTCCAAAATCAGCTAGCACTGCCGTCAAGTCGTTCTTCAGCAAGACATTTTTACTCTTGAAGTCCCTATGGACAAGCCAAGAAGCAAGTTTGGAAAGGGTTTATTACAGCACACATCTAAATCACATTGCAACACACCACGTTGTAAGTAAACAGGCTCAGAAGTCCCCAGTAAATCAGCTCCTTCCTTCCTTCTCCAGCTGCCCAGCACAAAAATTCAGCAGCCCGTGCCCCTAAAATACAACCAAGCAACCCCATGCTGCCTGGCAGAGTCAAATGAACTCCACAGTGAATTAACCTCAAGATAAGAGCAAGGAGGGATATGAAGGGGGTGTTTTAATTACAGCAGACAGTAGAAGGCATCACTTCTTGCTGAATGCCAGCTGTGGACTCCCACCTCTGGGCACTTCTTATATTTCTCACAAAAGCAGGATGGGTTAAGGAGGTGCATTTACTCTTTACCCTACTAAGGATGCATCTACAAAATTAGATCTTCCTGGAAATTCGCAGATGCTGGTGGGACTCTCTTCACCTTGACTACAGGCTTCAGTGGACTTTTGTCATAATCATCTAGTACACTTGTGTTTTAAATGCTGGATTGGTCTTCCTTGGAGAATTCAGAAAGTAAGCGGGGAAGAGGGTGAACCCACACTCAGACAAGCTGTCAGGATCGGATCAGGCAGTTGATGGGCATTTGCAGTAGGGATGGTTGGGTCTGTGCTTGAAGGTGGCTTTAAGGGGACATTTGTGTCAGTGCTGTGCTGCAGCGGGATCATTTCAGGGCAGCTCAGGTACATCTGCAGAGTTGGAAAGCAGGGCAGCTGGGTGGAGGAGGGTCACACCGAGATGCCTAACCCGTCAAGCCCTGTTACCCTGGGCTTCCCGCATTTTCATCTGAAAAGGAATGTTTGGCAATCTAATTAAATTACAGACCTTAGACAGCAGATGGCAATTGTCCTGTATGCTCAGCATTATAATTTCCCTATCATCAATTCACTTGGTGACCCTGCTGATTGCAGGACATTGCAGGCCTGCACAAAATAATTAATGAGGGCAGATACAATTGTTGTGCACTAGAGAGACCTGTCAAAATTCTTTGGGAAGAGAGAAACTGCTGGACCATAGAGAACGGCTGCTCGCTGCGGCCTCAGATGCCAGAGCACCGGCTCAAAGCACCATGAGCAAAAATCAGCCTCTACCACCCAGCCCCTGATTCTGAGCTTAAAAAATGAGAAGGATTTTTCTTTTCTAAGCTCAACACAGCTTGATGGGCATTTCTGGCTTGAGGATTAAGACAGGGGAATTGGGTGTGAGGCTGGAAAGCATCATATAGCCAGGGAATCTCATCACATCAGGGGGACATACAGGGTTTCTAGGGACACAGGACAGTTCTGCAGAGCCTGAAAAGCATTTGTACCCCTCCATTACCCAGAAAACCACCATTCGTTTAATACCTGTCACCTTAGAGACTGACTGTTTCCATGCTATACCAGTTTCCCCACAGGCTTAGAAAACAGCCATCATTTAATGACACATAAACTCCTTTGCTCGCTCAGCATTACAGGATTACGCCCTCCAGAAAGATACAGATTGTGCACGAGATTTTTGCATAACAGTTGCTCAACGAAGCCCACACAGAAATTATGAGGCATTTTCCTGAACAATATGTTTCCGAAGCAAAGCAAGATGAAAACCAGCATTATTGTGTGGGCATTTGTTGTTCATCTACACTGCCTTTTGGGCATGCAACAGTTAATTACTACAGCTTGATATGTGATGCAGGGATTTCCCTTTGTGCTTCCTTCCCTCCCCCCACATTTCCATAAATTTTCCTATTTTTCCACACTTTCCTTCCTTCCATAAACCACCTTGAACTGGCAAGTGTAAGCTGCAATGTAAACATATCCAGGGCAGGGAAAAAGACCAAATCCAAGCCATACCAAGCAGAATTCCCACTAACACCACGCTAAAATGTTCACTGATAAAGCAAAGTGGCCTGAAACTAAGAAAATATATTTTTTTCTTGTAATGCTTTAAACCAGGGAATAAGAGAGGAAGCGGACTATGAACAACCAGCGTGTTAACTTGATTCAGACACTGGAGATTTTATTTTCAGCTTCCACATGGGGGCACTTTTGCACCAATAAGTGATCCCATAACCTCAATCCTCCTTGTAGTGCTGGGGGTCCAGCAAGGAGTTCGTTGAACCCCTGCTCAGCAGTGACTCGAGGAGTTCCACCTGGCAACGCCATCATCTTCACACTCATTGTGTGAAGCTATTCAAAATTACACACCACCTCGCTTTTAAAATGTACTTAAATCAAAAATAAAACTAAACAGAGTGGGATAATCCAAAGGAAATCCCTTGTGTCCTGCAATCCCTCTTCTGCAGGCATGTGCTGAATTCACACAAATGGTGCATTCTCCATCTTTTATCATTTGCTAAATGGATGGGGACACTAATGAGCACGATCTGTTGCTTTAAAGCCTTTCTATAGCCTTTCTCTCTTCCCCACCCTCAGGAATTTTCCTGTATAAACCACTGCCTTTATTCCACAGGGACAAATGTCAGGGACACAGGGGTCAGCTCCAGGAGCAGCACAAAGGCAGCTGCAGGCTCTTTCAACAGTTCTAAGAAACCTTCAGGTTCGAAGAGGGGGGTTTGTTTTGGGGACAGGGACACCCTTGTGAAAACAGGGATTATCTTGCCATACATAAAGACGGCCCTGCTAGGTCGGGTACAAATTGCTGCAGCTGGACGTTGGGTGTAAGTCCCTCCTAGATGAAATGTGGTGGGCGGAGGGGGAGTAGGGCCGCGGATTATAGCGTGCAGCCCGCGTAAATCCCTTCTGGAAAACTCCCCCCTCCTGCCATACCACTAGCAAACTGCTCGGTAGAGATGCTTTAGTCCAGGGCAAGTAATGTAGGACTTCAGAGAAGAGCTAAAAGAAATATTGTTGCAACAAGGATGGCTTAACCCACCGCTTTCTGCATTCCCCCTGTCCTGATGGTGATGCCACCCAGGTGGGTTGAAGCACGTGCCAAAAGTTCTCAGACACACTCACGGTGCCTGCTCTGGTGTCTCTCATAAACACCCTGGCATGATTTAGGCACTATAAAACTAGTGTGAAAAATAAATAGCAGCCATTTTCTGCATTTCTATAGTTTCTCCATTTCTTACCTAATGATCAAAAGCTCTGTGGGAAGATGTGCGGTGGGTTATTAGTCTAAAACACTTAGGGAAAAATAGGGTCCAAATCTTGATATGGCCATAGAAGTACACAGATTAAAATGTGATTTATCGAGCACAGTCTTTTCAAAGAGCGGTTCTCCAGCAACCAAATTTCTCTTCCCAATACTTGTCAAGAGAAGAGCTGGCGGAAGAGGGAAGCACTTACCCCCGAGACATTTGCCACAAACCATTACCAGCCATTATTTCACAGATGACATACTTACTTGCCCTTCACCTTTTCACATGTGGTTGAAAAAACTTGTCTTAGCATAGGATTTCTCGGGTTAAAACCATTTACTACCTAAAAGCACATCTCCTCCTCCATTCAACAGCACCATTTCAAAGGCGTTGTGAACATTTGAACACAGAACTTCAACGGAGTCAACAGAAGAGGCCGTACCTGTGTGCTATAGCAGGCTTGTGTCCTTCACCTTTGCACCAAGGGACGTCTTCATGAAGGTAGGACAAGCCCCGGGCCATTGTTTCAGCAACATGGCAGAGCTCGTTCCAGCTGATAATGTTGCCCTTCAGGTAATCCGTCAGAGAGCCCTGCGAAACAGGACATCATACACTCTTAATCGCAGACCCTGCTACGTGACAGATGTGCCAACTCGGCAGTTTAGAAAATGGTTTTAACGAGTGCTTTAGAAATTTGAACCTTGGTTTGAGGAAAGAAATCACTAGTGAAAGAAAAAAAAAAAAAAGAAGAAATAAACCCCAGAATCGTTCAGCCCTTGACAGCACAGAAAGTATCCGGATGTCTAAAAGGAGTCTACTAATCTGCCGGGGAAGGGAGGGAGGTAAGGAAAGTACAAAATCATCTCAGAACAGAGCAATTCATCTAATCCAAGAAAGAAGGAAGCCCTCCATGCAAGAAGATGATGCATCGTATCAGCTGGTTGTGGCAATGATTGACTCAGTAGACCTTGGATTAAACAGAGGGATAACGCTGCTGGCTCAACCCCGGATTTGTGTGTTTGTTTTATTTAAGTGTTAGTCATGTTTGATAACTAAAGCAATCCATGAAACGGGAGATATGCCCCAAGCTTCAAAAGCAAACACGGAGCCCATCTGCAAGGGGCGAGTTGGGACTGTAACGGTCTGTGAGACTCATCTCCCATGTGCTCATATACACACATTAAGAGATGGTGAGCATCTCATATGTGAGCTGTGGCCATTTGTGCCTCTCTCTCTCCCCAAGTCCCACCTTTATTAATCCTATGTTTGTGTAGGAAAGCCTTGAAAGCTAAAGGAAAGGAGCAGGAGCACTTCTCTGCTACCACTGAGCCATGGCTCACCAGGGAAAGACTGGAAACATTACAGGGGAGCTTCTGGGATAATATTAGACACCAAATCTTGCTGCTTTACAACCAGCCACCTCTTTGCCTTCTCAAAATGTACATGCAATGATACATTACCTTGTCATGGAAAGCTGTGATCAGCCAGAGCTCTGTCTCTAGGTTTGTCCCTCTTTTCTCTGCTGCGATAAATTGCAAAAGGTTTTCATGCTTCATGCCAGGGGTATTGAAAATCTCCCTCTCACTCTGCCAAGATTGCTTATCCTAAAGCAGGGAGAAATGCACCATCAAAGATCACGCTTCCCTCTAAAGCAAACAGCTCTTTCAGCTCACTCAGAGCTGCTCACGGTCCCTCTTCATATCATCCTCCAGCATCCAGATGTGATGTATCCCTTCAAAATGAGGCTGTTTTCCTAAAGGCTAGATGCTGAAGAAAGACTGAAAGTTGCTGTTCTCAGTATCCCTTCTCCAAAATTATCTCCAGTTACTCCTAAAGCACAAGTGTGGGGAGGGGGGAGGAATATAAACAGCCTACCTCAGAAATAAGATTTGTCAAGATTTCTGAAGGATGCTCGCAAGAATAAAGCCTGTGCATACACAACGCTCAGCTCTGCACTGTGGCTGTAATTGTTACGATTGCAAAATCTAATCTAGGCTCTATTGAATATTTACTAGTAGGTCACAGCTGGCTTGGATAGATGATGTGCAAATCTCCTTTAGCAACGCTATGACAACAAATACGGGCTGCAAAATTAACAGAGAAGGAGATAGCGGAGGAGCACCAAGATGTTTCAGTCATTCTTTCATTTTGACTTTTGATTGCTTTACTCTTTCCATCTGCAATTCCTAGAGAGTCAAGTCAGGAGCGTTCAAAGGTTTCCTAGAGCGGAAGATGTGAGCTGACAGAAACGTTGCAATGCAATCAGCTTTCACAGTGCCGAGGCTGTGCCTCTGTGAGCTGTAAACTGTTTGTGAGGTCCAGGACAGAATATTACAATCTACCCAGGCAGGATACACAAACCCGGGGCTTAGGTCCTTTGGGTGCACTTTGGGCATCGCAGCTGCACGCTGCCTTGCTGGACTTTAACAACCCAGACATCTGCTGCGAAGTTCAAATACCCTGTAGATTTCAAAATGTGATTGTTTTTGCCCTTAGTGCAAGAGCTACTACTACAGGAAGCATTTGGTAATGAGATAACACAGAGAAATACATAGGAAGGAAGGGTCCTTGAACTTTTTCCCCCAGCAAAAGAGGCCAAACGCAGCTTTGTTATGGTTTTAAAAACACCTCGCTAGGCACTTAGAGCATCTCAGCACCATCGAGAAAGCCTGGCTAGTAAGAACCTAATGCAATGCCCTTCTCACCTGAATAGGGAAGATTTTCACTGCTACGTAGTCATTCATCAGCTGAGCTTTCCACACGCAGCCGAAGCGTCCCCTCGCCTTGATCTCCAAGAGCTGCAGAGGCTTTAGGCCAACCAGGGGAGAAGGAGGTGGTGGGCCAGGGTCCTGCACAGGAGAAAAACATTGTCACCAGCTGAAGGGTATTTATACAGAACATATATAACAATCTACACCTCCAAGCATTGCTTTATGTATCGAACTACTGCCTGTCATCCTCTGGCAAAACCTGAACTCTCCTGTTTTCAAAGTAAGAGCTATTTTAGGCTGTAAAACACTGATGACCTCAAGGCTACCTCCTGCCAAAAGTAGAAACTTTTTGATCTTTGTGACCCAACAGCCAACTGCACCTAAAACCACCCACTGCTTTGCACATCATTAGGCATGTTTCACATGACCCCAGCCATAAGCAGTAAACAGGTCTGTCAGCTTCATAAAGATTGTATCTGTTTAAACTCTGCATTTGCCCAGAAGAACAACGCAACCCTGCAAGACGTGTGGAGTGGGAGCTCTGTCCTATCTCCTTTCAGATGGGAAAGGTTCACAGCATGGGCTGTAAAGGGCAGAGGAGGGAGGGAGAGGTAGCTGCTCAGTCCTTCAGAAGATACTTCTCAGGGCACAGCAGAGCCAGCAAGGACCAGTTCCTGATGGTTTGGGGGCATGAGGATGATCTCCTGCATGCATTTTGTGATGGCTCATAAAAACTGAGCTTCAACAGTGAAAGCATCTCCCCTCAACCCATAAAGCTGGTAGGAACTTTATCATCTCTCTTATCTCTGCTTCCCTGCAAAGTTGCCTGACATCAGGCAATGGGTTTGAGAGTCTGGGGGGAAGGGCAGCCACCAAGGAGGGCTGTGTAACTCCACCATCCCTTAGGAATCTTGGATGTGGTGACAACCCTGTCTAAACCCATCAGCCTCACAAGGGATGCTAATACCATCATGGAGGTCAACTGCATCACCACCTTCAAAAAGATAGAGAAGAAAAGTGAGGCCACTTGAGAAGAGTGAAGCAAAACTGGATGCCAGCATATTCAGAGCAGCCCTCACGCCTTTTGTAAGGTCCAAATAAAAGGGAGCAATTCCCTCACCTCATTAATGTCGACGTGCCCGTAGGGAGGCTTGCGGTGCCGGTACATCCAGAAGGCCAAGAGGATGGCCATGGAGAGGACAACGATGGGGAGAAGTGAGTACACCAGGATGTTGAGAAGGGAGGGTGTTGGCGGTGGCGGCTCATATATGACTGAGAGAAAAGAGCAAGGTAAACAAGGGAAAGGACATTTCAAGCATGCAACAGCACTGTCAGCTACGCATCCAGATGCAATCAAACCCCATCCTTCCTTCTGCTCCAAAGTTGACAACGCTTAGTGGCATATCCCATCACATCCAACAGTATTCATAACACTCTGCGGTTTACTCTTTTCCATCTATTAATAATGGAGTCGCAGTGGTCAAAACCACACTTTGCAAAGAGAGTCTCCACCTGACCTTTATTTAAGATGGGTATTTCTTTCTGGGACACATAAAAGCAGAATATTTCCTCCTCTTAACCCTTCCAAATGTATTAAGCAAGCACAAAATCCCTTGCAGCATTGCTTTACCTTTTACTGTGATTGACAAGATGTCAGCTTTTAGTAAAATGCTGCCGGAGCCACAATCAAATGCACTATTCCCACAGTAGTTCTTGTTCCAAATTACATCAGTGCAGTTGAGACACAAACAATGGGAATACTAAATGGAGCCATGTTGCTATGTTGGAGACAGGGAAGGAAAAAATAGCGAGACTTGCCAAATTAAACAAAAAACTGTGAGAGAAAGAATATTTGCTACTAGGTTGCTACGGGTACATTAATAACAGGAGATAATAAAACCCATGTAAACAATTAAAAACCCACAGGAAAGCCCAGGAAAATCTGATAATGCTCTCCTGGAACATCTCAGTAAATGTAGGTAGTTAGTTGATAGCAAAATAAACCATCCTAAGGAAAAGATCCACCTGCTTTAATTATTTTTATTGAATAATACTTCAGCAAGCGGACAGCTAAAACAATCATAATTTTTCTATTAGCCATTGAAGAAGAACCTGCTATTACTTTTCTTCCTTGAAGTATATCCACCAACAGTGAAAGCTGACACAAATACCCATTCCTTCTCAACTCCTAGACTACCAACATAGCAATCAAATGCAAAAATCTCAGCTGCTTGAGGTATTTGGAGATTTGGAGACCTGTGACCTATGAAAATTAAAGAAGAAGGTGCTAAATACCTTTGAGGAGTTTGAGTCTTGATCCATGCTGTATAAAACACTCTGCTTTCTTCCCCTTATGGAGGATTTTGCTTTGTAATACCCCGCTGTGAACATCCACCATAAAGAAAACCTAATCCTTACTGATGGTATCCCAGGTACTTGTACAACACACTTTACCCACAAACAACCTTAAAAAATTATTCTTAAAGAACCATAACAGAAGGATTTCTGGACTTTGTAACCAAAATGGTACTCGGTGTCCTGCTGGATGTACTTTTCTGCTCAATATCCAACAACTTGAAGTCATCACAAACTGGGTCTAGAGGAAGAGACCCCAACTCGCCATCCACCAATCACTCACCTTCTGGGCCGGTGACTTCAGGCAAATGGGTAAACTTCTCATTGCAATAGTTGCCTTCACAACAGCAGAAAAACACTTGAGGGTTTTCTTCTGTGGCTACGCACTCCTGCCTGCACCAGAGAAGGACAGAGAAGGGAAGAGAAAAAAACATCAGCTAACTCTCCTGCCTTTTGTCTTTGGAAGCTGACCTGCTCCAAATTGTCTTCTCCATACGCCTCCTCCTGCTGCTGCGCTGCACAGATCGACAGTCTCCACTTAGAGAAAACAACTTGGCACTCAAATACCCCTGTGGATAGCAAAGACCCTTGAAAAGACTGTAAAGGAAACAAATGCTTCCATACGTACTGAAGGCATTAGATAGCAAGTAATAAATAACAGCCGCCGCTGCCGCTAACCAAATGAGAAGCAGAAAAACGATGGAGAGATGCCTCATTCCCTGAACAGTGTCTTTCCTGTAGCCTGTATGGATGCTGTCAGGGGAGAGGAAAACTTGATTGTGCAATTAAAGACTGTGCCATAAAACACATATGACGAGAACTGAGCTAAGACTGGTCTCAGCCTCAAGCATCACTAACTCTATGCACTAGAAGGGCATCAGACACTAGCAATGACAGTCCTTTTGCAGGGTTTGGGGTGCTTTTTAAAGTTTAATTTTCAAGTCCCATCTCCTTCTCCTTTAAAAAACTTATTCCTGAACAAAAGCCTTGAAGAAAATCAGGTTGCTGCTCTCACTTTTGTAACTGCCTGTTATCTAGGTAGCTCTACAACCTTCTTAGTGCTGTGGTTTCCTTCCACGCTCATAGAATCACAGAATGGTTGGGGTTGGAAGGGACCTTAAAGATCATCTAGTTCCAATCCCCCTGACATAGGCAGGGACACCTCCTGCTAGACCAGACTGTTCAAAGCCCCATCCAACCTGTCCGGGAACACTTCCAGGGATGGGGTATCCACAGCTTCCCTGGGCAACCTGTTCCAGTGTCTCACCACCCTAACTTACAGAATCTCTTCCTAATAGCTAGTCGAAATCTACCCTCTTCCAGCTGTGAAAGGTGTTAGGGGACATCCACGGATCAAACCAACTCCACTTCCACACATCCTTCCTCCCCCACAGATCGATGCCAAAAGAGACGCGCAGTGACTTTTGCAGTGCTCTAGCAGTCATTTCTTTCTCTTTCTTAAATACCCGTTTCCTTTCCATGCCACCTTTTGCTTACGCTACCCTCTGCTTTTAGTTATTACGGTTGCAGAGCTGCTCTCTGTAGAGAACGGTATCAAACTATTTCCTGAAGCCCGGCTAAATTATATGCATAACTTCCTTCCTTTGACCACTCGGAGGAAGTAGCAAAACAATCATATGCGTTTGACATTATTACTCATTTATGAACCCATGCCAAGCCTCCTTTGCTGTGGTATCACTGACACACTGCCATGAGAAGCATGGAAAGGGCTCTTTTCAGTCATAACACGGAGTAGTTTTCAATGCTTTGCTCCTTGTGGGGGGAAGAAAGAGGCTAGAGCCGAAATGTCTCCTGCAAGGTCTCAACTGGGAAGCACTTGGTTTGTTTTTCAGGCTTTTCTTTTTTTCAACTTCAAAGAAAAAAGGCAGCTATTTGACTTATTCAAATGAACAAAGATGTTTCAACAAGTGAAGCAATGTTTCCAGATGCTTTTTCGCGAAATCAGATAACGAGCCGTTTGGATTTAATGGCATCAGTATTGGAGTCTTCAATAGAAAACACATCCTTTGCTAAAGCTGTTGGTTAAGAAATCAAGCTAATGAGTGAAAACAGCCTGCTCCGCATCTGCAATTCATTATCCATGTCTTTGAGTCGGTGCGTGCTCAGGGCAGCCATCCAGGTATGTATGACATGTTATACTTAGCAAATATTACAAATGAGACAGAGAGAGAATGACACGTTTTTCTATGGCAGCGAGGGCATGTTTTGTAGTGGTTCACGTGCTCTTCAAGGGAACGTGAACACGGCCTCTCCAGTAGGGCTGTGTAAATAAGCCAAAAGCACACGAATCGATTTTTAAACAATACTATTTCCCCATAACCTTAAATGTTCATGTGCCACATTCTTGTTTCCTTAAGATAAAGAGCAGAGTAAGGAGGCATCACCCTCAACGCTCCAACCCCTGCACTCCTGAATTCTTCACCTTCCAGCAACAAGGAGGCAGCTTTGACACATACCAGTACATGCTGTTTGTGCCCCAAGAGGAGCTCAGCCTGGCAAAGTAAAGACCGTGCCCTGCATCTGGGGGATGTTTCTGCAAATATAGTTACAGATGCATCTCCCGAGGCTGCACCCAGCAGCTCAGCGTCCAGCAGCCCAGACAGAGACAAAAAGGGCATCAGCACAGCACCCACCAACAATCAAAAAAAAATAAAAATCATCTTTTTAGCTATTTTTGCCATCTCGGGACGCAACACTACCTGCATGAAAGACTGTCGAGGGAACTCGAGGGAAGGAAAGAAAAGAGACCGCATTTAAACAGCCTTTATTTAATTAAAGCTAACCTTTATTTCAAATGTTGCTTTCAACACTTGTACTGTTTGTTAATTCTCAGAAGATCTTTTAGCTTTGCCCTGGAACAGCAGCTTTGAAGAATCAAGCTGAAAGATAATGGATGCTCAACCCCAGGGATGCAAAAAGGCTTGTGAGGAGCCCTGGAAACTTTTTACCTTATAATAACAGAGCAACACGCTATGACAAAGTTTAAGAACCACTACATCCCTGCACAGAGACACTCAGTGACAATAGAAGTGTCACTGGATACAAGAGCAGGCACTGAAAGAAGAAATCTGTTTACAGTAAACACTTCTGCTTGGAAGGAAGAAACTAAGAGTGACCTTCTGTTCTCAGAAGGATCGGCATTAAGATGACTAATGGGCCAAGGAGGATTGATTTATCGGGAAAGGCTAAAAAATTAACTATATATAGAGCTTGGCTATGCAACTGGCAAGGGAATAGGTGTGGTGGGAAAGTAACCCCGGCGCTAATAATAGAATGAAGATGAGGAAGAACTCACAGCCAGGATAAGCTAAAGACAACGGGTACAAAAGCGGGGACAGTGTACAGAGCTGAAGGGAAAGAACTCTCCAGGCCATGGGACAAGTCTAGTCCCAGCTTCAGCCCCGCAGCTTAGGGCCTGATGTCCTAAAACTTTTGAAATGAGAAGCTGCAAAGCTGCGCAGCTGGGAATAGCACAAAGGTGAGATCAACCTACGTAAGTGTTATATCAAGGAAAATCCTGGAATTTTACATTCTGTTAATTCTTACTGAAAGGGCTTGGTTTGGGTTGGCTGGCTGATCACTGGGGGTTTTTTAACAAAAACAGAGACTAGAGATACTGAACGTTGTCCTTTCAAACTGTGAAACTTCAGAGGGTTATTTTCTTTAGCTGCAATTCTTTTCCCCTCTGTAGTATTACAGAAAGGGAAATGAGAAAAGACTAGTTTATTTCCCTAGCTATTTAATGAGGCTGGAGCCGCCATACCACAGAGGCTCGCTCCTTTTCAGCTCACTACAGGCAGCGACACACACACACGTGTGTTGCTTTTGCTGCCCCACTCCTTCCCCTGGCTAAAGAAAACCAAGTGAATCGTTTTGCAACATCACAAATGCCAGAATATCTCAACCTCTAACCATCCCCAATATCTGTGCTTTTCTAGAGAGCTTCAAATGATTCCAAGTTTTTCTTTGTATCTCCAAATGCTCTTGGAAGAACACATTGCTCTTCATTTGATGGTACAGGACACCTTTTTTCAACGCATGCCAGAATTATCAAAGCCTTGCTAAGGGAAAAAAACACAAAACACACCAACAAATCAACCACAACAAAATACCCTACAAGTGCCTTTTGCAGCTTCTATTTAGAAAGTCAAGGCAGGTGAGTGACAATTTTAAGAGCTGCATTAGCAACAGAAGTAATTACAGGGGATGACTGGGCCAATTGACCTGGACTCGCTTTCTTTTCTTCTATGCAAAAATCACGAGCCTTTGCACTTAGAGGAACAATTAAACCTGTATTCAGAAAAACTAGTTAGGTTATTACCTGTCGTAACAGTTGAAGTCATCTAACCAGCAGCCTTTCTTCACCAGCTCAATGGAGCCCGAGTTGTTTCTCCAGGAGGCATAGCAGTGGAGCCGCTTGTCCTTCTCCCCCTCGCAGCGTTCCACGCCGCTCTGGTTGGTCTTCTCCAACTCCCAGTTGGCATTGTAGTAAATGCATTCCCTTGTCTCAGCTTCCCCGTGGCCTGGTCCTGCAGATAAATTCAAATACGTTCAAGCAAAATCAGAGACAGATCCCAGGAGATCTGCATCTCCACGTGGCTTTGCTTTAGATGATGATGTATACATTTGCCTCCCTGGGAGCTAAGCAGCTCATCGACGTGAGCTTCATCACGGTGTGGAGGGTTATTCTCCTTTGTTGTTGTGAGGTAGGGAACAGGGAGGTCAGGTTTGCCTAGGCTCACAACAGGAGCTCGTAGTAAAGTCAAGAACCCAGCTGAGATCCTCCCCAGGTTTCCTCTGGTGAGTGCTTCAACCACAGGACCCTAACACAGGGATGTACAAGGAAACTCATACCCAATATTTTCTAACCACAGAAACCCTGTTTAAGAAGGACAACCTCCCAGGGTGCTGCTTGCTGGGATATGACACAATGGAGTTACTCTCCCTCTCTACCACCACTCTGGGAAACACTACCTAAAAATAAATGGTTTCATCAGTAGGTAGGCTATAACTGAGAATAGATAATGTGCATCCTGCAGAGGAGGGCCAGATGAGTGCCTGTTGCTTCCTTAGATGCCAGTTGAGACTATTTCGCCAAGTCTTCATATGATAAATGCCATGCTTTTAGCTACTGGTGACACAGCTCACGCTGCCTCTCTACCAAAGCAAGACCTTCTGCAAAAAGCAACTCTGTTCCCCAAACATCTCTGGCCATCCCAAATGGACATTGGCCCACCACAAAGGAGTCTCCCTAGCCTGTGGGTCTTTCCTCATTTAAAGCCTTGTACCAAAGGACCAAGAAGTTCCTACTGCCCCATGTCAAACAATTCCCCCAAAGCTACCACAGCACAGAATTGAATCATGATTACAGACACATCCATTAAAAACAGAGTAAAGTAAGGAAACACTGGTATCTGCAGGTGACCCATTTTGTCCAAAGCTTTAGAAATCTTCTCTTAATTTGGAAATACTCTTTGTGGCATTTTGTGGATTAGTTAAAAATGAGAAGCAGAATGAAACAAACACACGACATGTAAGCAGACAACCAGAAAAGGTACCACGAAGCTCATGATTTCGTATACCCTGCGATGCCCTGCAACCATCTCTCTTTGGGATTACCCAGCCTAAGGCAAGGGCAGACCTGGCCATTATTTTGATGGACTGCAATCACGGAGAACGTAGATATCCCAATAAAACGTGTTGACAACTGGGTAGAAAACATGAATGAGTCCCGCAGGATGATGAAATGAAAAGTGCTGTGCTCCCAGAACAGCCAGATCTTTGCAAAGCACAGAACTAAGTCCCAGGCTGGAAAATTTTGCAGTGGTTTCATGGCTGTGTTGTCTCCAAAGGCTGTGCAACCTTTAATGTCGGGACTTCGGTAGTCAGGGCCATCTCTGGATGATCTAAATGAAACCCAGCCTGTGATTCCCACTAAACATGGCAAACCAGCTGCTTCTGGAAGGTGTCTACAAGGCGATGCAATTTAATCTTCATGAAACACTGAGCAGTGTCTTACAGCTGGCAGAGAAAACACCAAGCCTGGGCAAAGGCGCCAGCTCCAGGACCTGGGTACCTTCTGTAGCTTTGCCCTTTCCACAACTAACCACCTATCCACTACTGATGTAAATACCTTTCACAATGCCCAGCTGGAGAAGGGAATATTAATTCCAATTGAAGACCCAATGCATCAAGATTAAATGACTTGTCCCAAGCAAGCACGATGCTTGGGAGAGCCTGACCTGCCTTTCCACAGCCTGCAACTCCTCAAGTCGCCAAGTCTCCAAGCTGTTCCCTGGTGGCAGGATTCACCTCCAATTTTGCAGTGCATTAGAGATGGCGCTTGAGCTACAGATCACATTCAACGTAGCCTGATCTTCTGTAGGGACTCAACCTTCTGCTTCCAACAGGTATCAAGCAAGGAGTGCAGATAACCCGGCAACAGAGTGAAAGTGGAACTGGAAGGAGGTTGCAGGAGAAACTATGGTTTCTGCACAATCTAGGGGTGATGTGTCCAACCTGCTCCTGATACCGATACCTGAACTCACCAATGGGTAATTTTCACGGTAACATTTAATCGGCATCGTGGGAGAGACTGCAAGGGAGGAGAGGTATGAGAAAGTCATAAAGCTGACTTCTGAAATGGGGAATTACATCCAAAGCACACACGAGCAAGAGCTCAATATCAATAGCACCTGCAGGTTTTATCGGCACTTGCAAAGCTCCATCTGAGTTTTCCTCTGACAAGTTGCTTACTATAATAAAAACAACCTACCAATACCCCTCAACATGGAACAGTGTCAATATTGACACTCCTTGTTAAAGCCTTGATATTTGTTCTCTGGACACTCATACCACACTTTGTTAAGGCAGATTAAGCATTTTTTGCTAAATACTGGTTAATCAGCAGGAAAACAGAGAAGCATTGTTTTGTGTGCAGGAGGGTGGTATCTTTTTATTTATAAAGTAATAAGCAAATATCTTAGCTTCATTGTAATACTACACATGGCTTCCAGCTGACACCTGACAGCTCATATTCGCTATCACCTTCTAGTCCAGTTCTTGAAATACATTTTGTAATATCATTTCCATCACCCCAAACTGAATCCTGAGATGGAAATTTCCTCTCCCTCCCCAACATGATCTCGCAGAAAGCAGGAAGGTTTAATGAACCATTGCTTTGGGAAACAGCCCCAAAATCTAATCCTGTCTCAGCCACCTCCATCTGTAATCTCAAGCAGTATCGTGTAGCCTCCGCTTTCTCCACCTGCAACAAGGGCCAATACAATGCACAAAGCTGCAGTGAGATTTGATGTTTCCACTATGCTTTGAAAAGGGAATGTTAAAAAGATGTGAAGCAGGAGCTGTATCAGCTCTGGGACCAGCAAACTGAGGCTGCTAAATCCTGTGCTGAGCCCAGGCTCCCTTCCCCCAAGACAGTTGTCTTTTCTGGAACAAGTTTCAGCTGAAAACTAAGATCTGCTTGCAAACACGCAAACTCAACTCTGCAAACAGCAACCGCGCCAGGAAAAAGGCCTTTCGCAGTTTCTTCCCTGCTGTCAAAGTTTAGATGAGTTGAATAAAAGCATGCATAAAGTTTGGATGACTAAATGTAAGTATGTTTTCCTTAAAGCAGCTCCTAAGGATGCTCGCATTAAGATGCCACTGTAAAAACCTGCATGTTTGCTACCTGCTTTCAGATCTTTCTCTAGAAGTCATTTGGTAAGGATCCTCATCCTGCTGGGTGCTCAGGATGGCAAGAAACGCTTTATTTGTCACCAAGACCCTCTCAGCAGGAAGGGGCACAGCTCCAGGACTCGGTGTTAATTTGCCTGCTGCTTTTGCTTACCAAGAAACACTCACACCTTGCTCTGTAATGGATCACACAGAGACCAAAGTTTGTAACTAGCTGCAGCATCTGCACTCGCTGCCTTAAAACCCTCAACTGGGTGGAGGGAGAGGAAATTGAAACTGGGGTTTGACCCTTTGACGGAGAATGATGGGGTGGTGGTCAGTAAGAGGAGGAGATCTTGAGCTCGGCTCCTGCATTCCCAGGAAGCCACATGGTTTATCCTTCCTCCTTTTCCAACCTTGGGCAATGAATATGGAAATGTCCATTTCCCCAAAGCCATTAGAGGTCTGTAAGAAAAACCAAGCTAAGCTGGGCACTTCAGCAGAGCAACACGATAGGAAGATGCACAGATCAACCATGTCCCGCTTCTCATTTTAAGTTGTAGGAAAAATTGGAGGATATCACTTCAAAATGGGCACAGGAAGCATTTGTCTCCTTTCACCAGACACAGTTGATGCATTAGGGCAAGAAGGGTTGGGTTGGACTTGAGGTTAAGCCATGACCTGGCTCAAGGAAGGTGTCGAACAAACCTAAGCAGCTGAAAGAAGGGACAGGATTAATTCTGGCCACAGAAAGACTTTGCTACAACAAAAGCCTTTGGGCTTGAGATGGACTGATGGAGCTGTGTCACCCTAGTCCAGCCCTTCCCTCCTCACAACGCTCCTGTTGTCTCCCTCATACCATCAGTGATACATGGTAGGAAAGATCCCGACCTCCTTAATTTGGTAGCAGTGTCTGGTAAGGACACCCTGCTCAGGCGAGTTGAAAAACAAACATACTGGGGCACTGCTTAGCTCTTGGCAGAAACAGGACTTCGGCACAACAAGATACAAAGCATTTGCTAAGCAAGTGTTTGAAGATCACTGTTGGAAACTTGGTTTAATTCATTGGGTCCCCATTCCCCTCCTGCCTAACCCTACTCCTCGCCAGCCACAAAGCAACAATTGGAAAAAAAGCTGTATCCTACGCAGCAGAGACTCCCATTCTGCACAGGTAAGAGGTACAAACACAGGTGGGATCTGCTGGCTCCTGCCAAACATATGCATTTCTCAGGGGAGATGTTTCAAATCTGTCTGAAGAAACTACCCCAGATAGAAGCACCTTGCTGCACATCCAGCGCTTTGCAGAAAACGCTGAGTAAGCAAACCAGGAGCATGCACATCAGGCAGGAGCATGGCATCTCCAGCAGCGCAACCTGCTGTCAGCCTCAGTTCTCCACATGGAAAATAACCTTGTGTCAGCAGCCAGATAAAAACAATGAACATTTTAATACCATGATCCACAGGTAATCATTTAAGGAGTAAAGTCTGAAGTCCCATTTGAAACCAAAGTCTAAGGAAGAATTAGGCTTTGCAAGAACAGATGAGTTTCTGGTATCTCTCTGCATCCACCCAGTGCTTCGGGGATGATGCAGTGTGGCTTCTTCCAACGCCTTCCTCAAATAAAATCCAAACACGAACACCTTTACACAAAACTCCACCAAACCAACTAACTCCCAACACATCATGAAGGCAGAAGGCAGCTATCCACCCTCACCTTTTTTTGGGGTGGAAATCAACTTTTTGACCTCAGTCCTGAGAAACTATCATTATGCTGATTCCCTTGGGTCTATTTTCTGCACCAGATGACTGATACATCCCTAGGGTTTTGCTGAGCAAGCCACCCAGCACCTATTCGAGGCACATAATGATGGGAAGAGCAGTCGAAGCACCATGCAATGAGGGAAGACCTCTCTTCTCTACTTGGGAGTTGCAAGGCACAGAGGGAGCTCATTAAAAAGGGTCCTCTTCAACTGAAGGACTTCAGCCTGCTGAGGCATGGGACCTTGCTGCTGATATGAGACTAAACTCTGCTCTCCTAATTTGGAGCTGCTGACAGATCACTTGGGTTGTGTCATTATCCAACAGCTGCTAAATTACAGCCAAGATCCAGTGTGGCAACTCTGGGTCTAGGTGTTAGCAGTTCCTGGGTTTCTAACACATAATTAGATACATAGGGAATATCTTCCCCACGGCTGAAGGCTGCTATAAATCTCAGCTCTTTATCTCTGCCTGTCCCCTTTTTAAATCCTAAATTGAAAGTATATATGAAAAGATGGGATGTGTCAAAATAGTCTGCATAAACACTGAGTGATTTCCCAGACAGTCTGTTTGCCGAACTGTCAAAACTACCGGGCTTTCTATAGGAAGCTGTGTATGCAACTGAAGTTATTTGCAAACACTTAGTTATGTCCCTATATAGCTATTTGTACATGTAATTTTATAATACAAAATGACAGAGATTGTACATTGAATTGGGGTAATTGCCCTCTAATTTGGAGGGTAATTGCATGTAGCAATTAAGCAACTGCGGATGCATTCTTGCATGTGTGATTACGAAAGTCGGGGCCTTTGTTTGAGGTTTGGGTTTGTTTTCAAGAGCTATCCCTCAAACTGCGGCGTAGTTGAGCAGAGCTGGGAAACAGGCTGCTGGACACTCACCTTGTAAAGCAGCATCTGCTGGGATGAGCCACTTCAGTGCTGGCTCACGCCCACCCGTTCCCGTTCCTCAGCGCCTACAGGGATGCTAAACCAGCCACTTCCAAAGCCAGCGATGCATTTTGGCACATCCTTCCGTGGAGGGACCATGTTCTAAGCATGTATAGGGCACACTGGGAGGCACTGGTGCAGAGGGAAAGGCAGGGAAAGAGGGTTGCTGCCCCCCAGCTCTCCCTCTCCCAGAGACCTGCCAAGAAGTTACGCGCAGGACTACAAATTAAAGAAATTCCGATAGCTGTTGCTAGCATTTCCGATCCCAAAACCAAGCCAGAGGAAGCCTTACAACTGAGAAAGTTTGGAAAATGTTGCTCTGGAGAGACCACCCAGTTGCATCTCCACAGAGCCGATCATGAATCCACATTTGCTGAAGTGTTGCTCCAGCAGTTATTCCCCAAGCGGGGTGATTTCATTCCTGCTGTACTTAAATAATAGAGTTTAAATACGTTTTTAGGCAAAGCATCAAACTAGCGCTGACATCTGCGGTTAAGTATGTAACTGTACATGAGGATTTAAAGACTTGTTGCTTGTATCTTGTTCCATCACAAAAGCCTTGACATGGCAGAGCCCGATGTAACAGAAACAAGGCCCTTGGACTGTCCAGAGTCCCTTTTTCAAGCCAAAACGTCACCCCACCTTTGGGGACCTCCTCAGCCAGTGCACAGCCAGGCAACTGAGCGATGAAATATCCAGGGCTTGTCCCTTCTATCCAGCTGGATGCAAGGATGGGTACTGCCTTGGCTGATTAAAAAAATAACCCGGTAAAGTATTGACTATTGCAAAATGTTTTGGTTCTTATAAGCCCGATCAGATAAAACCGAGCCCATGCACCACTGACAGTGGCAACGGTGTAATGCCAAGGGAAGGCATTACTTTGAATTTTGTTTTCTGTCAATATATTTGGCATATCCCCCGATAAGAGCTCTAAGGTTTCTAGTCAATCAATGGCTGTTAATCTATTATCTCAGCATATATTGCCATGGTAACCTGCAATGATGCCATTGACAACCAGTCTCAAAAGGACAGGAGGCTTTAAGTCATTTTCTTTTAAAATTAAAAAAGGAACTTTAATATTAAGAAATACATCCTCCCTGCTCACCAGGGATGACAACTCAGGGCTTCTATATTCACACCATGACTCACGCTTCACAGCTTCCACGGACATCTGTGTAGCAATCCCCACCTATATATCTCTTTTTTAACTTGGGCTTAAGTCAGCAACAGATAACAAGGAAATTATTCAAAAGAATTAGACCTTTATTAGAATTTTCCCCCAAACTGCTAGTAAATCTTGGTTTGTAAAATATAGGGAGCATGTTTTAAGAGTCATTACTATCAGCTCAGGGAAAAGATGCAATAAAAGGTTTAATTCTTCTGAATAATTACCCTGGTATTTTAAGTCAAACAGGGTGGATAGAAGGATCCAGAGAAGGACATGCAGCATCCCAGCTCCTTACAAGTCCATGAAACCAGGCAGATTCCCGTTTAGGGAAGATGGAGCTGCGTGAGATGACAGCCTTATTCGATTTAGTGAAATACTGAGTGTACACACACACACACTGAGCTGATGAGATTAATCTCCTGGCCCAAAGGGGAGGATCACTCAGGAAAAGATTTAGTAAATCATTCCTCTGGCCAGGCAGAGCGATCCAAGGAGGTTTGGGCCAGGTCACCGGCTGGGCTGGTGTGCAGCAGGACAGAAACGTTGCCAGCAGTTAATCAATTTTTGGAAGCAGTGCATTTGTGACTTGAACTCAGCTGGTCATTTCTATATTTTATTTAAAGAAGAGATCATTTTAGTTATCCATTAGAAAAATCCTATTTTGTAGCATTTCAGTTAAGGACAAAGCCAAAATGTAATTAGATTTCTCCCTTCTCATGGCTAACTGTATCTGTCTCCCCAAAAAAGGTTTTACTTCTTTAATAAAACCATCAGGGAGATCAATCAAAAGCATTTAATGCTGTGGTGGTTCTACAGTTCATGTTTAAATGCACTTTGGGTCACAAATGAGGCAATTTGGACAGCAGAGCTCAAACCAGATTAGTAATAACACACACAAAAAAGGCCCAATTTCTTTTTCACTTTTTTTTTTAAAAAAAATACAGATACACACTCCTCCACTACACCCAAGAGGATAAAAACAAAATCAAGTCAGTCTCGAGAACACAAAGTTACGCATCCAACCGCCTGCCTGCACGCATTGTGGGGTGGAGGAGAACGAGTGAAGGTGAACATCACCCATCCAAACTTCTGGAGATGCTGAGTTGCTGTCTATCCACATGTGACTGTCCCCACGGTTACCACCTCATGTAGGACCTCTACCACAAGAGTAGCAGGTGAACACTGACTGCTCCTCCACTCACCCTGCTCATCAAGAGATACCCCCTGGCTTCCCTTCTGCCACTACGCCAAGAAAATCCCTTCCTCCGTAAAGAATCTCCACAGAGAAGTTGTGTTTTCCCTCCAGACCATGAGCTTTCAAACAAGCATATAGTTATTGAGATTGGTTGGGGTTTTTTCTTATATTTGAGGTGTGCATTTATAAAAGCATTAAGCAGACCATTTATTTGGCTTGTAACAGCAATGACTACTCTCCAGCATGAAAAATGGACCCTTGTGGGCTAAGTGTGTGCAAATAAGCTGCTGAGAAGGTTGTGTCAGCCCCCAAACTTTGCTGCCTTAGTGATGGGAAATATTCGAGTTTAATGACAAGATTAAGGTATTTCCAACCACACTTCTGAAAATCAAATAGAGGGCAAATTTTGACGAGATGCCACAAATTCCCAAATAAAATATGCAGCAAATTCTGAAACGACATTTAAAAGATGATCATTTGTTCTCTCCTGTTCTCCTTGGGAGCCAGCATGAGGTCTCCAAAGAGCATTGCAGGAGAAAGGGAAATCACATATGTTCATAAATATTTTCCACACACAGAGTGAAGTTTTGATAAGCTTTCAAAGCAAGCCTACAAAAGAAATTCCCTCCCAGGCAAAGGGATGAGGATACAGGAGCACCTCCTTGTGGAGTGCAGAGATTTAAGGAACAGCAAGAAACACGTGGCAACACCTTTCCCAGCTCCTTCACATGTGCTTACTCCATCCTACTGTCCTCACTCTCCCATGCCACCATCAGAAATGCGTTTCAGAGCTCCTGATTTCTAAGATCTTCTCCAGAGAGACAGTGACATGTGTCTAACACACCACAGCACACCTGTCAAGCCACAGATAACTTTGGTACCCAAACAACAGCACCTCAATTCATAATCCACACATGGTCCTCTGAGATTTATCAGCAGGGACATTTCAAATATGCTTTAAAATGTGCTGAGTCTACTAAGACTGGGCCCCAAGTGCTTTTCTATTGATTCTGCTTGACATTTCCAAATACCACAATTCCAAATTTAATTCACTGGTAATTGGAAAAACTGTAATGCATGTAAATGGACAAGAAGATGTTGGAAGTCCAAAAGGTCAAGCATCAGGGAAGCGTGCCCCCAAGAACTAAATGATGTTTGTTTGTCTTCTTGTCACCCTCTTCCACTTGAATAATCAAAGCTCGGAGTTGGGCAGTTTTCTCAGCAGGACGAAGGAAGAAAGGAAATAAAAAAGCACAATAACTCTAAACTGTGGGATAGGGTACCAAAAAAATATCAGTTTTAAACTCCATGATTGACCAAAATTCAAATACACCATAGAGATGACTCACTTAATCAGCAGATTATATGAGCAAGTGGGAAACTCAGGGAGGAATTAATTTGATAACTGTCAGAAGAAGATTCTCTCCATCCAGAAATCAGGTTTCTAAGATTACCTTTCTGCTACTTCACAGCTTTACAGGCATTGAGCTTCTCCTGGCCAGCCAGCTGAACGGGAGGCAGAGGAAGAGAAAGAATCTTCCCAGATGTCTACATTTAGACCTCAGTTCCAGTGTGACGATAGACATTTGCTGGCTGATCCCAACTGAGGTCTCTGCTTTATTCACCTGAGAAAACCAAACTTCTGCTTCAGAGCAACCAAGGGCTTCAGAAAAGAAGAAATGCTGTGGGACCATGCGGGGGATGCTTGCTCAGCTCTTTACGTAGAGTCATGAGTCACAGCAAAGCCCATGGCTCCTACACCATGCTTGAGGGTTCGGTGTATCGATGGGTAATAATCCCTTTTGGGCAAAGACCATTCACATATTATACAAAATACAGCATAACAAAAATGCTGTATTTCTCCATGTTCTAGAGAAAAAAAACAGGCAAATTTCAGCTGCTGGTTCAACCTGCATTCCCCAGCACGTGAGCAAATACTGATGCTGTGAGACCTTGGTGCATTTTATCTCAAAGGGTAAGAATATTATCGAAGTACAAGTGCACAAACAAGCACTAGCACAATTTATAGCCAGTGTTACGCTGATCAAGGACATGCATGCGTTCCAACATCCCAAGCAGCGCCCACAGTAATATGTATGAAAATACCTGATAACTCCTTGAAGTAAGCGACATCTACATTACATCCTAGATCTTCAGATCATTCAAGTTTTGCAAAAGAAGAAACCACTGACTTTTAAAAACCCCTTTCCCAGTTCACCCTGGTATTTCAAGAGTTAACAAGCTTCAGTCAAAGCATGAGAAGGCAGCTGAACCAAGCCTGAAAGAGAAGGGAGGCAGGAAGAAAAGCAATTCTCTAGCCCTTGCAATCACACACTAGCCTTAAGCCCTCCAA